>SMSR01009986.1:0-48152 GCA_019453355.1 Ceratina japonica
GAACGCCTCGGGGTTGTTGCCATTGCGCGAACTTCAGGATGCCTGCCTGGGTACCCGCGACGTCTCCAACGTCGTCTCGTAGTCCGCTCGAAAATATACAAATTGCGTAAAATTCAATTACCGGCCGCCGAGGTAAAGACATTTTTCTCGCTCTACCGGTCCGGACGTGTTTCATTTGAAATTTAAATAGCGCACTCGGAGAAACACCGGCGGTAAATCTCGTTCGACGCCGGCAAAACGATCGAAAGGAAAATAAAGTTATAATAATAATTAGCGTGAAATATATGAGTAACGCTGCGGCCAGGAATTTTATCGAATTATTAAATCTCGAGCGAGCGGATGCACGGGAGATCGACGCAAGCCCGCGAAGAATTACGATCTTTATCGAGTGACGATGGTGCCCCGACGATGTATTACTCGGCTCGAGGCTTTCGCGGGCCTGCTTCCCCCTAATGAAAATCCCCGGGCAAAGTTTCTGCTCGCGTTCGCAAACAATACTGATCGTCTATTGACGAGAGTCCCGTTCGAATCAACTAATCGGTTTGGCTAACTCTAAATCGCCGATAGAAAAGTGCAACGCGAAAGCTCGATCGTGGCATAGTTGGTGACAAAGGGAAGAAGGCGAGTGAAGCAAGGCCGCGTATTTCATCCCGCGTGCTCATTGGCGCATAACATCCGCCATAAGGGCGCAGCGTCGAGATTTACAATCGCGAGCTGGGCGAATGCGTGCAGGAATGCTCTTGGAGGTTCCTCTGGCGCAACGCTCGCGCGAAACAGCTCTCCTCTCTCTCTCTCTTTCTCTCTGTCTCTCGCTAGGAGAGGAGAGGAGCAGAGAGAGAGAGAGGGCTGCGCCGCGTTCGCCGCCATGGTGGCTTGAATTATTCATCCCGGGGCCGCTGCATTCGTTGCTGGTACCATATCAGAGCCTGGCGTCGCATTAACCTAAGACACCGGGCGTTGTTTCACGTAGGTATATCAGCAATTAGATTTCACGGATAATGCGCGCTGCTATGATAACCGAGTTTACTGTATACGCCTCGGCACGGAATCTCTTTGAGATATACACCTCTGACGACGTGCCACCGCAAGGACTAACCACGTTTCGTTCTATCATTCTTTCCCTTCCGGTTCTAACGCACTTTCGGCACGTTAAAAATTGTCCATCGTGCGTTCGTACGTCGCGGGACGGCATGAATATTTACCGCGGCGGAGCCGAAATACCCGCGGAACCGACGAGAAGATGGCGAGCGGATTTTCAGAGAGGCTGCGACAGCGAAAGCGTGACTAGCTCGCGAAGACCGCGGTAAGACCCTGGAAGGGAAGCGGAGCCGATGCACGCTTATACGAGCGAGTGATTAATGCATTCGGGCAACGTAGGCCGGACACGAGGCGAAGCCCTCGGAGAAGGTTTTACCTGCACGTGCAGCGCCGATTCCTCTCCTCCTTTCATCTTCCTGGGAATCTCGGCCGCGCTTCTACGTACACGGAACGAGTCAGCATTTATATATATATATATATATACACTATATTTATATATATATGTGTGTACGTATACGTGCACACTACCCCTTGGATCTGATCCCGTGGACGCTTCTTACGTGACGCTGGAGAAACTGCTCGCCGGTGACCATTCCAGGCAACAAAAGAGCGACTGAAACGCTTTCTGGACAGCTCTCGAAAGCGAACATTCCCCTACGTCGAACGAGAAATCGCGTCCTTAATTGAGTGTCGACTCGACCCCCGACAGCCTTCCTTAATTTATATAAACCAAGAGATTCTACTTAAACGATATTAACAAATACATAAACACGTCGATGAATTTTAATTTGTGAGAGAGGTTCGCCAGAGGTGATTCCTCGGTAAAACACGCGATATGCGTCATAACAATGAGAAACGCAAGACGTATTTCACACCACGCGTTCCTCGTCGGTTTAAAGCCGATAAAGTTTACCTAGGAGAACTATAAATCCCGGCGGTGTCCATCCGCAAATAACTTTCTTCGAATCGGCGATTGCAACACTCGGAAGTTTTAGCGCGACACGTAGGCGAAAGAGATTTACAAATGCGTGGCAAAGGCTTAGATATGCGGACGATAACGCGGAGACGAGAACGCGTGATGGCGTATAGGTCAAACGAGTATACTACTTACAGTTAGCCGCGACGACGTATTCGTACCCCTCGGAACCGTCGTAAAACCCGGGGATCGACGGTGGTTAACGACCGTTTCTACGACTGCCCATTGGCCGCAATTAACAAGCTTGTAATTGCTGGTATATAGCCTCGCTACTTATAATATTCTCGCCGACAGAAATTGAAATCGCGGTTGATAGCTTCTCAATTAAGATCTTAACTAAATGTACGACGGACTGCGAACGGCGACGGAACTTAAATAAAATTCCTACTTAACAAGGTTCGTTCGCATGGGTGAACCCCTACGATAATTATGTCAAATCGTGTAACGATCAACTTCGTTCCACGCAAAACTAGTTTTTCCCCGCGTTTGGAAATTCTCGAACGCGGTTCGTTACGGTGTCCATAGCTAATTAATTCCGGTTGGAAGACGTAAGAGCATCGCTTCCTAATATCGACGCGGACGTACGTAAGGCCACCCATGGCGAACACATAGGAATGCCAAGTGCGCGTAGATCCTCGCCGGAGACACCTGATTATCTAACGATTTACACGCGTGCGGCGTGTACGAAATGGCGATTTTCTCACGAATCAATGCCCGTACGTCGCGATTAAGAGTGCCGTCACGTTTGACACGGTTCTCACATCAACGTAATCGCTGAACAGGTTCGTAAAGCCAGTCGATCACGCCGATCGGCGCTGGTTTTTGTTTACACTTCATTGATCGTGGAGGATCGTGACGCAACTTGAAACGCGGCTCAGAAACAAGAAAAATGGTAATTTATACTCCGACGGTACGAGTGAATCACGTAATGGCAAAAGTCGTTTTTTCCGATGTATAATAATTTCCCGAGGGGCGGCGAACTTTCGCGAATCGCGCGGAAGTTGGTAACATTAGAGCGACGGGTATTCGCGTGCGCGTTTGCGAAGCGACGCGAAAGGGAGAATGCAAGTTGGTCGGGCAACGGTTGTTATTAGCGCTTTAATTGGGTCCAGTCTCTTATCCAGCAATATTCCTGGGGATAGAGGCTCTGGTACCTGCTGCCCATATGGTTTCCCTAATCCGCGGCCACCGGCGATCCCAAAACTAGCTCGTAACGAGACACATGTGGACGAATCCGGCGCCGTTTCTTCTTTCCCCGATTTATCTGGGCAACGAAACTCGAGACCCGGCAGGAAATTGTTAACCCGGCGAGATTCGCATCGGAGCCCGACTATTTCTTCGTTAATTGAAACGAGGGAATTAAGCATAAGCGATGACCGTGGCCGCGCGCGCGAGATCCGCACAGTAGGTCGGAAGGCCTGGTTTACGGTTTCGTTTCTTGCCGGCTCGAAATGGCGAACTGGTCCAACTGGTCCCTACGTCGATTTTTCTTTATTCCGGTCCCTTACTCATCGGAAATGAACCGAGCGTAATTTTATATCGGGGATCCGAACTACATTTGATATATTCATAATATATTCGTCTAATTAATTGACTCGCCGGACGGATCACGGTGTCAGGTGTGTCCGAGTCGAGCGTCGGCTTAATTGACACTGATTTAACAATATTAATTTTAGCCGGAACTGTCAGTAGGGAACGGGGCAGGAGTTAGGAGGGGCCGCGCGCGCGGAAGCGTAATTTTACCCTGTTGGCGGATTCTGGCGACTCTACGCGTTTTGCGAAAACGTCGACACGTTTACGAGGGTACCGGCATCCAAGGCGTGCGTGCGTGCGCGTTAACCCGCGTGTCTATAAATAAACGGTGAAATGCGGCAAACGGCCGGCTTTAATTGGAAGGTTCGAGCGCCACGCAATGTTCATCGCCGATAGGTTTCCCGTTCAGGAATGCAATTAAAATGGTGATCTCATCGAACCGTAAAAAATGCTTTTCACGGCGCGCTCGGACCAACGGCAGATGTCAATCGGGCTCGAAAAATAGTTGCCACGGCGCGGTGTACGGCTCGCCGAAATACACGTATTATTATACTGCGCATAATAGGGAAGCTCCTACTAGCGTGTCGTGAAAACGAATGTTCCCATTGAGTCGCGTGATTCCGCGCAACAAATAACTCGATGCAAATCGGCCTCCTTACTTATAATGGAAAACACTGCGTAAAGAACCGGAGGAAGTGAAGACAATCGAACCGGCCGGGGGAATAATACAACGGACGAGGGTTTTAGGGTTGCGTCGCGGTGTTTCGCCTCGCATTTGGGATTCGTGGTGCAAAGCAGGCCGGAGAGAGCGAGCGCGTGTACCGAGGGTGCGCACCGGCGGCGTCGGAGATGACCGGTCAAAGGGACCGATACCAGGAATCATTCATACACGACCGCGAGATCGGTTATAAAACAATATGAATTATTCGTCGAACGATACAATGGGAGGGTATCGAAAATCTCGGAGTATACAGGTTGGGAAAGTCGGAGGATGGAACTGGGAGGCCTAAAAACATGCGGCGGCGGCGGCGGCGGCGGCGATCATGGAGGACGTAGAGACGCCGAGGAGAGAAGCGGGTTCGGGGTTCCAGAGAGAGGAGAGAGAAATTGAGGGGCCGGCGGGCGGCGGCGGCGCTCCCTGCGGCCGTCGTCAATCAGAATTCCGCGAATTAGCGTTAACGGGCCGTTATTGCCGCGTCCATTTGGCTAGTGTACAGTTTGGGTCGTGGATATGAGCCCATAGATTCCCCATATTCTACGCCGTATGGGGCGATGCTGCTGCCGCGCATAGCCCACCGGAATCCGGTTAGTTACTACCGCGTGTTATGGACCGCCGCGTCGCGCCGCGCCGCTGCTCTCTCGCCGTTTCCTCTCTCCAACCCCCTTCCCCGTGTTCTCCTCTCTTTATCTCTCTTTCACCCTCGCCGCCTTTCGCTCGCTCCCCCGCGTATGTATATCCGCGGAAAGCTCCACCCTACCGACGGGCACAATGCGAATGGCCGCGGCCTCTCTGCCGCCCGGCTTTATGCATCTATCGATACCTATTTACCCATTCGCGCAGGAGCAATGCTTCCTGTTTCCGCGGATAAATGTACCGCTGCCGAGGATCTACGGTTGTCGTGCCCGCTAAGCCGTCGTTCAAACTCTTTTTTTTTTTCGAGTCGACGCGCCATTTCTACCGGAGAGACCGCGGGAATTAATGGCCGCGAACCATTGTGTANGTTCGGGGTTCCAGAGAGAGGAGAGAGAAATTGAGGGGCCGGCGGGCGGCGGCGNCCTGATTATCTAACGATTTACACGCGTGCGGCGTGTACGAAATGGCGATTTTCTCACGAATCAATGCCCGTACGTCGCGATTAAGAGTGCCGTCACGTTTGACACGGTTCTCACATCAACGTAATCGCTGAACAGGTTCGTAAAGCCAGTCGATCACGCCGATCGGCGCTGGTTTTTGTTTACACTTCATTGATCGTGGAGGATCGTGACGCAACTTGAAACGCGGCTCGGAAACAAGAAAAATGGTAATTTATACTCCGACGGTACGAGTGAATCACGTAATGGCAAAAGTCGTTTTTTCCGATGTATAATAATTTCCCGAGGGGCGGCGAACTTTCGCGAATCGCGCGGAAGTTGGTAACATTAGAGCGACGGGTATTCGCGTGCGCGTTTGCGAAGCGACGCGAAAGGGAGAATGCAAGTTGGTCGGGCAACGGTTGTTATTAGCGCTTTAATTGGGTCCAGTCTCTTATCCAGCAATATTCCTGGGGATAGAGGCTCTGGTACCTGCTGCCCATATGGTTTCCCTAATCCGCGGCCACCGGCGATCCCAAAACTAGCTCGTAACGAGACACATGTGGACGAATCCGGCGCCGTTTCTTCTTTCCCCGATTTGTCTGGGCAACGAAACTCGAGACCCGGCAGGAAATTGTTAACCCGGCGAGATTCGCATCGGAGCCCGACTATTTCTTCGTTAATTGAAACGAGGGAATTAAGCATAAGCGATGACCGTGGCCGCGCGCGCGAGATCCGCACAGTAGGTCGGAAGGCCTGGTTTACGGTTTCGTTTCTTGCCGGCTCGAAATGGCGAACTGGTCCAACTGGTCCCTACGTCGATTTTTCTTTATTCCGGTCCCTTACTCATCGGAAATGAACCGAGCGTAATTTTATATCGGGGATCCGAACTACATTTGATATATTCATAATATATTCGTCTAATTAATTGACTCGCCGGACGGATCACGGTGTCAGGTGTGTCCGAGTCGAGCGTCGGCTTAATTGACACTGATTTAACAATATTAATTTTAGCCGGAACTGTCAGTAGGGAACGGGGCAGGAGTTAGGAGGGGCCGCGCGCGCGGAAGCGTAATTTTACCCTGTTGGCGGATTCTGGCGACTCTACGCGTTTTGCGAAAACGTCGACACGTTTACGAGGGTACCGGCATCCAAGGCGTGCGTGCGTGCGCGTTAACCCGCGTGTCTATAAATAAACGGTGAAATGCGGCAAACGGCCGGCTTTAATTGGAAGGTTCGAGCGCCACGCAATGTTCATCGCCGATAGGTTTCCCGTTCAGGAATGCAATTAAAATGGTGATCTCATCGAACCGTAAAAAATGCTTTTCACGGCGCGCTCGGACCAACGGCAGATGTCAATCGGGCTCGAAAAATAGTTGCCACGGCGCGGTGTACGGCTCGCCGAAATACACGTATTATTATACTGCGCATAATAGGGAAGCTCCTACTAGCGTGTCGTGAAAACGAATGTTCCCATTGAGTCGCGTGATTCCGCGCAACAAATAACTCGATGCAAATCGGCTTCCGACTGTACTTATAATGGAAAACACTGCGTAAAGAACCGGAGGAAGTGAAGACAATCGAACCGGCCGGGGGAATAATACAACGGACGAGGGTTTTAGGGTTGCGTCGCGGTGTTTCGCCTCGCATTTGGGATTCGTGGTGCAAAGCAGGCCGGAGAGAGCGAGCGCGTGTACCGAGGGTGCGCACCGGCGGCGTCGGAGATGACCGGTCAAAGGGACCGATACCAGGAATCATTCATACACGACCGCGAGATCGGTTATAAAACAATATGAATTATTCGTCGAACGATACAATGGGAGGGTATCGAAAATCTCGGAGTATACAGGTTGGGAAAGTCGGAGGATGGAACTGGGAGGCCTAAAAACATGCGGCGGCGGCGGCGGCGGCGGCGATCATGGAGGACGTAGAGACGCCGAGGAGAGAAGCGGGTTCGGGGTTCCAGAGAGAGGAGAGAGAAATTGAGGGGCCGGCGGGCGGCGGCGGCGCTCCCTGCGGCCGTCGTCAATCAGAATTCCGCGAATTAGCGTTAACGGGCCGTTATTGCCGCGTCCATTTGGCTAGTGTACAGTTTGGGTCGTGGATATGAGCCCATAGATTCCCCATATTCTACGCCGTATGGGGCGATGCTGCTGCCGCGCATAGCCCACCGGAATCCGGTTAGTTACTACCGCGTGTTATGGACCGCCGCGTCGCGCCGCGCCGCTGCTCTCTCGCCGTTTCCTCTCTCCAACCCCCTTCCCCGTGTTCTCCTCTCTTTATCTCTCTTTCACCCTCTCGCCGCCTTTCGCTCGCTCCCCCGCGTATGTATATCCGCGGAAAGCTCCACCCTACCGACGGGCACAATGCGAATGGCCGCGGCCTCTCTGCCGCCCGGCTTTATGCATCTATCGATACCTATTTACCCATTCGCGCAGGAGCAATGCTTCCCGTTTCCGCGGATAAATGTACCGCCGGCGAGGATCTACGGTTGTCGTGCCCGCTAAGCCGTCGTTCAAACTCTTTTTTTTTTTCGAGTCGACGCGCCATTTCTACCGGAGAGACCGCGGGAATTAATGGCCGCGAACCATTGTGTAAGTACCACTGCTACATATACGACACTAATACAAATATCGGGACCTATACGGTCATGTAATTAAAATCTTGTCCGGTCTACGGGAAAAACCCATTTAAGTAGTCAGGGTCGATCGTTAGTCAGACGCATTAATGCTGCCGGCGGATGGGACGTCTGCACCGTTCGTAAATTTGGTTAACTCGCGATGAGAGACAGTTTGATCGAGCCAGGTATTACATAGCGAGGTTGCGTTATACGTGTATGCGTTTTTGGTCGGCTGCCACCCGTCGCTGCGTTATTTAGATTGACCGCATGAAAGTTTCACCGCCCTCGCATTCGGTATGAATGATTTTACAAACAACGATGTTAACGGGCGGGCGTTACCGCGGCTGCTGGTTGTAACTAGTCGAATATTCGCGTCGGTAATGTGATGAAAATGATTACTATTTATGCTGCGTACGGCCGGGCATTACGTTACCGGTACAATTCTGTCGGCTGGTTAAGAGACTGAATTATTTATCGGCCGGTGTACGCGGCCGCCGCCGCCGCCGGAGAGACGACGCGGATGCATTAACGGGTTGTTGCCAAGTGGCGGGAAGAAAAAGGGCCGGGGGACACGGGCCGAGAGGGGGAGACGGGGAGAAAGAGGTATGCGAGTCGCCCGAAACGAACGGCGGTACACGACGCATAAAAGTCGCCGGTAACGGGCGAAACAACCAGTTTTCAATAAATGGTGGCGGTCTTCCTCTCTGAATATCGGGTTGCCGAGAAGTAGAGCCGAGATAGCCGTGCTTTGTTGCCGTGTGGCGCGACCGGGAGAGGAATTGCGCAATGAAACAGGAGCCCCGGTGCCCACGATCCGCCACGAAAGAAACCATCTGCGTCCCGGTCCGGAGTTAATCTCGCCCGATCGTTGCCTTATTTAAACTTTTATGCAACGAGTCGGCCGATAATTCCCGTCACGTCCCAACCTTGTATGATCCGCATCGCGTGCACGTCAGTCTCCGTAGCGCAGATGTCTCAATCCGATGGGCGAAGGGTTCAAGGCAATTTGCGACGGCACGTAGGAGGAAAAAGCGATCGTATTATACCGCGAGAGTTAAGAGCGGAGAAACGCGAATCGACCTCTAATTAAGTGGCTAACAAGACTGCGAGAATTGCTGCAAGAAATCGTCTGAGGCTAATCGACTTCGATTCTGCCTTTTATTGGAATCGAACAGTTCTTCTCTCCGAACGGCCGCGCGTTTTAATGTAGATCGTTCGGTATGTTAGTTGGATCACGATTCGCGTCGCGTTAGGACTCCTTAAAATGATGTTACCTGAGCACGTGGCGGGAGATCGATCGTGATTCNAAGAAACGCGAATCGAGCGCTCTAATTAAGTGGCTAACAAGACTGCGAGAATTGCCGCAAGAAATCGTCTGCGGCTAATCGACTTCGATTCTGGCTTTTATTGGAATCGAACAGTTCTTCTCTCGGAACGGCCGCGCGTTTTAATGTAGAACGTTCGTTCTGTTACTTGGATCACGATTCGCGTCGCGGTACGGGTCCTTAAAATGATGTTACCTGAGCACGTGGCGGGAGATCGATCGTGATTCAGGAATCGGCATCCAATTCTGGCGTGGAAATTACTATCGAAATACTTGTTACTGCACTGACTCGCGGAAAAGCCTCGACCAACAGCTTCGGCGTCGGAAGACGAACTCGAGACTGGCGAGGCTGTTTTTTTCAAATCGTGCTTTTTTTACCTGACTCCCTAAAAATCGCCCACAATTACTGTCACGGTCGTAGCAAGTGTCCAAACAGGGGACCTCGTCAAGGCCTCGGAACTGTCCTTCGTGTTTCACGAACTCCTTCGGGATCCCTCGGGTATCTTCTCTTTTCTCCTACTGTCTCGTTTCTTCGCGGCCACAAAAAGACCGTAAAAAACTGTCCGTAACCCGGCAGTTACGAAATTGCGAGGAATTTCAAGGCTGCTCGTAAAAAACTCGGGGAGAACAGTCGGGGTGCCGCGTTTCCTGCAATAGTGCGGCTCCTTCTCTTCGCCACGGTGGCGGTCAAAGAAAGAACTCGGGGGCGAGGGGTCCCGAGGTCTCTCAAGGGTTGTCAAGAACGGCCGCTTTGGCTAAAAAACCGTTTAACGGGGTGACGGAGAGGGTGTTTACGGCGGGAGCCACCCGTAAAGGGTCACAGCCGAGACTGAACTCCGGGGGGTGGACGTTAAAAAAAGGCAAACGAAGGTCGTTGCGCTGACAATCACACGCTTCTACGATTCGCTTGACCTCGTAAACCTTCGAAATTCCAATGGTTATCGCCCAACTTGTTTCTTCTCGATGCAACGATCTCCCAACAGTCTCAATACGAAATGCGTAAACTTTTCCAAATCGCGTGAACTTTACTTTTTTATAAACCGTGCTTGGATTGAACTTCATGAATGTATTCAAACGTTTAACACGACGCTTGTTTAGCCGTTAATTACTTCATTAATCATTAAGTATTTGAATAATATTCATTAAAATTTTTTTGGTAACGAATGATGATCTTCAAGTTATTCAAAATTTATTAATAGAAGAATATACTTTTTTTAATGGTATATTCTCAACAGTGACTGACGCAACGAGGAATAAACGACTGAATTAATTAATTGATCTGAAATGGAAATAAGAATCTGTATAGGAACTGATCTAACTTAAGTATTTTAAGTAACTTTAAAATACCAATTTGAGAATAAGATCGAAGTCGTGTTTTTTACTGAAAGAACAAGTGTCAAGGTTTATGGAGGTCCGTGAGGGGTCACGGGGTTCGGATAGCAGGTAAGGACTGTGACAATCATCCGTCGGAAGTGGTCATGCCGTGCCGTCGGATCTCAGGCCCGTGACTGAAGTGAGACTAAACGTTCACGCTCGCCCCGGCCTCGTAAACCCTACAATTGCCCACTTTGGGGTTTCTGTTTTTTTTCCATCGCGTCCCTTCATCGCGGCTAGACATTTTTTTTTCAAGGACGTCGCCCGCCGAAGGGAATCTCTTAGGGTTGCAAGAGTTAGTTCAGTTTCGACCAACGCGGCTCGAACACCGTGCATCGGTTCGCTCGCTCCGATCCGATCTGTAACGCGGTTTTCCTAGTCGAAAAATGCGTCCCATTCGAATCGCCGAGTGTCCGTGCGTGAACGTGAACCAGAAGAATGCGGCTCTCCGGAGATAAAGCCCGAGCTCTTTTTCGTGATAACACGTTGCTGATAATAAGCACGATGCTCGGCGCTGCCGACATCTTGCTTTCTAACCACTTATGGTATCTACCTTGTAATCTGCACTCGGTATGCAACGAGATGTCGAAGTAGAATCGAGCCTCTTCATGCCGCGCGTGCACGAGCAGACGTTCTACGAAGAGTAAGTTCCCGTTTGATCTTTTCGAGAAATCGGCGGCCGTATAATTACGGACTTGTGAAACTATATATCTCGCGTTACGTCTTGCGATTAAAATACAGACGCGGAAGACAAGGTGGTTCTGTTCGCTCACGAAAGTTACAAAGGTTATCCTCAGTAAATCCATATTTCATCGGACGAATTCTGGAAATGCTACGAGATAACTGTTATCAGCCGAGGAAACGTTGCCCATAGATCATCCCGTTTTTTACGACGGCAATCTCGCTAAACGATTTCAATAGTTGTTCAGATATATTAAATCGTCTAATTCTTCTAAAGATATATTTATACATCGCGTGAGTAATATTCAGCAATACCGTCGGGACGTGAAAGAAATTTAGAGGAACTATCGAGCTCCGTGGTTGGTTTACGATAATGGGCGCCCCACATTTCCCGGAAACGATCATTCCTCCACGGTCGAAGTGCCAAAAAAGCGCAAAGGACGGAGTCCCGGTGACGGACGCGTTGTACATAGGATAAGTACGGACGGGGGAGCTCGTTGGCGTTGAGGCAGGTCAAGAACTCGTTGCCATATCAATATACTTAAGTGAAATGATACGAGGCGGCCGTAAAACCCGACAGTAATGACGCATTAGGGGGTTGCCGGCCCGATTTAGTTGGCTATCAAACAAAAGGTAACTTTTACTGAAATCTCGGCGACGAGCGGCGGCTCGCTCGCTCGCGCCCGCGCGTTTTAAAAGGTTCGCTCGAAGGAGTTGCGCGGCCGGCCGGCCGGCCCATTTATACCTGACGTTTTATGCGTTTTATAGGCGCGACGTGCGTCTCGGCGTGGCAAACGGCGCATAAAAGTGCAACCAGATTGCCCGTTCTCCTCGTCACGGATTATTCTTCAAATTTCAACACCGAATCCGCCGTTAATTCCCCGCGTCTCGTACTTAATTTTCTAATTATTATTTAACAACCCGCGGCCGTGAATCCTAAACGAGCTAAAAGTAAATTAACAGAGTTTGGTGCCCCGCGCCGCACGTGAGCGCAGCTCTCTCGATTGTTGGCCGCTGATTCGGACCGACGATATCGGCGCTAAATTATAATCACGAACGTATGAATAATTGCTCGAGATCGTTACTTATGGACACAGCGACGAATGGCGCGCGTTACGGGATTGTTAACGACGACGGGTGGAAATTGTGTAACGCGGCGAGCGTTGTAAAAGCGAATAAATAGCGGGTCCGGCTCTCTCGGGTACGACATAGTTTTCTGAAGGAAAAGGATGATGAATATTTAGTGCGACGGCAAACAATAGATTATCAACTGCATAAAAGCGTGACCCGAATAACGTTCGCAGCCGCATTCGAAATCGTAAATACGCCCGCGGTACAACATCGGTAAACGTGGTTTTCCTCCGGAACGGACATAACGCTTTCAGTGCGTTGCTCGGAAGCGGGCTTTCATAAACCTGATATTAAGTCCGTGTTTATCGTAAACCATGCTCGTTCTCGTTAAGAGAACGAAAAAGAGAGAAAGGGAGAACAGGGGGAGAGGGAGCCGTCGGGAATCCGATTAGACGTTCTTTTTAATAAAGAACGCGACCATTCCTCGATTTTTATTGCGCGCACGCATGCACTCGGGAGTATCGACCAAACGGTTCGGGAACTTCTCGGATTTATACCGGGAACAAGCGCGAAAAGGAAAGACCGAAAGGGAGAGAAAGCGGGAGGCGTGATTGATGGGATCAATATGCAGTAAGTCTGAACAACGCGTTCGGGGCTAATGGCGGAGACGCGCCGGGAAAAACTTTGATATTGCTCCTCGCGCCGGAGTGCCGCTTCCCCCGACCGAAATTCAACGTTTAGAGAGGAGGATTTCTCTCCGATTGCGCAAGGAGCTGCAACCGGCGAATAAATGTACGGCGTCCGCCGGACGTTCTGTAATTCTTCGACAAGGGATGCGCATCGCTATTAATTTGGAGAATGATGCACGATAACTGTTAATCTCGCTCCGAGGCTATATATAAATGGTTTTGTGGCGCGTGAAAATTACGAGACGCGCGAAGAAATGAAATTTTAATTTATTCCTCGTTAAGGTTACCGGAGCAAAAAAGAGTAACAGAATCTCGATGCGCTTATTAATTTTAATTCGCTTAGCGTGGTTTGAAAATGCGAGGGGTGCAATCTCGCGATTCTTATCACCGTACGCAGATGCGGCGAGATGTAACAGGACTGGTTTCACGGTACACGCCCAGGTGAAATTCGTTTCGGGCCTCGTCAAGGGACGGGCATCGCAAATACGCCAAGTGTTAAATCTGGCCGATCGGCGAGTCGTTCCGCGGAGGAGAAAAACTCTTGAAATCGGTAAACGGACGACAATTTCACGGTATCGCTTATTAATCGTTCGAAATGCGCATCAAATTAGTCGAGCTCGTAAACGATACGTCACGTATTCAATTTACAATCGGCGCGCTCGCGCTGCGGAATAAATTGAACGCAAATGCGATACCTACTATCGTTCGCATAATAAATGCCGCGTTATCGAGCGCATACATTCGGGATATCGGTTCTCCGTTTACCTATATAGATGAAAGCCCGGATACGGCAATTAATCCCCGGCGAAATTTTTCGACCGCGACGCGACGGCGAATTAATGAATTTATAAAATATCGCCGCGGTATTGAAAACGGTATAATATCGGAATAGGCGCGATGAAATTTATACCCACCGGCGGGCCGGCACGTTTTACGACGTTCCTCGGGGCCGAAGGTGGTTCCCGAATAAAATCCCGGCGAAATGGACAGGGTTAAAGAGCAGCTAATATTCTCCGCCGATGCGTTTCCGTTATTCTTCGTTAAAAATGAGCCACGCGGCCGGGGAACGCCGCGGAAAGGAGGAACGATATTCCCTCGCGGGCGAAGAGTGCATTGCGAGAGTCGGTGGGATTAAACCATGCCTCGAATTCGAATCTATAAGTGTTTTGCTCCTCCGGGAATCGGGCGGCGGCGCGTGTCAAAGGGTGGAAAGAAGAAGAAGAAGAAATTCACGGAGCGAGGCGGAACGAGGCACGCAAGCGCGGACTGCGACGGACGCATTTGGTATCGGAACGCGTGCGAGCGAGACGAACGCCGCGATCATAATGGCTGCCGTGCGGGCCTCCCTCCACCGTTTTCGTCTCCCACTGCCTGTACCGGTCGCGGCTCGCCTCGAGGAAGAACCGAGAACCCCGACTCTACCCAGAAACGCAATCGCATACTGCCGTGTTTCGTCTACAGTCTACACTTACCCCAAATATTTTTAAACTCCTGCAGCTCCTCGCCGTTTCCCTCTTCTTTTTCTTCTCAGCGCGACGCTCCGAAATCCTCGAGATTCGATCGTTCGTTTTCCACGAAAAGACACGCACGGGCATCTGCGTGCGTCCCGACGCTGTCGCACGGCACACCCGAAACGCAGGGGTAGCAGCGGCCGGCCCGAAAGAGGGGAGGAGACACAGGGGTTGCGTGCGAGAGGGGAATTTCGGCTCTTCGTCCCATAAAAATAATGCGTTTCTTCGTACGCGGTCAATCCTCCTTATTACATTACTTCTGATATCCATAAAACGAGCAGTCAAACGCAATCCGAGCGATTACTGTACATAAAATTCGTGTTACAATCGTAAAAATCTCGGAGGGAAATCTTTTCGACTAAAGTATCGAGCTCTATGCTAGAATCCGTCATCCTAAGTTCAGTTAGTCTAGAGGAAGCCGCCGTAACGGAGGCACGTGTGTGCAACCAAACAATATCGATCGTTAACCGCTTCGCTTTCTTGGACGTGCTCCGTCGCGGGGTTGGTTTCTATAAAGTCACAGACGATTCATCTCGCTCGTGCGATGCCACGAACGTGTTACCCGCGACGTGATACCGTTCGTGCAATGCACAAACGAGCAAACCCGCATCTTCTGTTTTTATCCCGTCTGTGATTCCTCAGCATTGCGACTACTCGACTTCTTAGCTGTTCACGGAAATAGGTCGCGATCTCATGAATAAAAAGTCGCCTAAGTGATATAACGTTTCGTCTAGAAGCGATAGCTCGCTCGTTTCGCGGCTCGGGAAGATTTTCTACGTCCCGAGATTCTCTAACTGCGAAGCCGAAGAGGCGGTCTCGGCGGCTAGTCGAAGGCGAAGGTCGGAGAGAAAGGTCCGCCGGTCGAAGAATAAGGACGAACCGTTGCGAGGGAGGCTGCGACAGATGGACCGTGCGCGTACGGTGGAAGGAGAATGTGGGTAAGATGGCTGCCGTGGCGTGTTTCACGGCGTGCGCGTCGCGTCGTGTGCAACAACAACGTGGGTGAGCTTTAACCGGGGTGCCCCAGGTTCGAAGTGCGAGGCCCATAACTCGGTGAATTTTTCCTCGGTGGTGAATTCCATTCCTCTTTCGCGAGGGTTCCGTTTAAAGAACGTTTTTCGTGAACCGCGCGGAACGGCTCCGAGCCGTGACCTCACGGCCACGCCCTTGGCCACCGGGCAGCCATCTTGCGTGTCAGCTGGAGCCCCGATGCACCACGGTAGTCAGTGTTGCAACCTTAGCAACCATCGCCCGACTTTACTCTACATACGCGCCCTGCCAACATTCCTCAGGTACTTTTTCCACGTTTTTGTTTCATTTTACGTTAGCTTTAGGTCCGCTCGCGGTCCTAAACNCATTACTTCTGATATCCATAAAACGAGCAGTCAAACGCAATCCGAGCGATTACTGTACATAAAATTCGTGTTACAATCGTAAAAATCTCGGAGGGAAATCTTCTCGACTAAAGTATCGAGCTCTATGCTAGAATCCGTCATCCTAAGTTCAGTTAGTCTAGAGGAAGCCGCCGTAACGGAGGCACGTGTGTGCAACCAAACAATATCGATCGTTAACCGCTTCGCTTTCTTCGACGTGCTTCGTCGCGGGGTTGGTTTCTATAAAGTCACAGACGAGTCATCTCGCTCGTGCGATGCCACGAACGTGTTACCCGCGACGTGATACCGTTCGTGCAATGCACTAACGACCAAACCCGCATCTTCTGTTTTTACCCCGTCTGTGATTCCTCAGCATTGCGACTACTCGACTTCTTAGCTGTTCACGGAAATAGGTCGCGATTTCATGAATAAAAAGTCGCCTAAGTGATATAACGTTTCGTCTAGAAGCGATAGCTCGCTCGTTTCGCGGCTCGGGAAGATTTTCTACGTCCCGAGATTCTCTAACTGCGAAGCCGAAGAGGCGGTCTCGGCGGCTAGTCGAAGGCGAAGGTCGGAGAGAAAGGTCCGCCGGTCGAAGAATAAGGACGAACCGTTGCGAGGGAGGCTGCGACAGATGGACCGTGCGCGTACGGTGGAAGGAGAATGTGGGTAAGATGGCTGCCGTGGCGTGTTTCACGGCGTGCGCGTCGCGTCGTGTGCAACAACAACGTGGGTGAGCTTTAACCGGGGTGCCCCAGGTTCGAAGTGCGAGGCCCATAACTCGGTGAATTTTTCCTCGGTGGTGAATTCCATTCCTCTTTCGCGAGGGTTCCGTTTAAAGAACGTTTTTCGTGAACCGCGCGGAACGGCTCCGAGCCGTGACCTCACGGCCACGCCCTTGGCCACCGGGCAGCCATCTTGCGTGTCAGCTGGAGCCCCGATGCACCACGGTAGTCAGTGTTGCAACCTTAGCAACCATCGCCCGACTTTACTCTACATACGCGCCCTGCCAACATTCCTCAGGTACTTTTTCCACGTTTTTGTTTCATTTTACGTTAGCTTTAGGTCCGCTCGCGGTCCTAAACCCTTCGTTACCATTCTCAGTTTTTTTTACCTTCGGTATTTCTTTGTTCTTGCACGCTCATCCGTATCCCGTTTCCTTCCCACGTCGCTTTATTTCACCTCGTTTTATATTTGACGTCGAGCTCTCCCGACCCCCTCGATCCGTCAACGAGAGACGGAGAACGATATTCGAAACGAGGGATTTCAGTTTTAGCGAGAAACGCGTGTAACTTATGTTATTACACGCGTGAAAGGCGCCACGGGGCTCGCAGCCGAAACGAGCGCGTAACGCTAAAACGATATATTGGATTGAGTATGAATGAACGGACGTTAAAAGAACGAGGAGTTAAAAATAACGAGCGCGTAAAGATAATCGGGCGGTTGCAGCTTGCGCAAGATTTTTCCCGAGCCACTTTTTCACGCGGCCCGCGGTTGTATCAATTTCGTTTTTGTCTCGCTCCCCGCGGTCTTATTCCGGGCATTTCCGAACCGCAAGAGGATCGTTAATATTTTGTAATGTAACGTTACCCCGCCGTTGATTATGCACCGGCCGTTGTTATCGCCGCCGTTGGGACAATGGCGAGAACGTATTTACGAGAATTACGCGTGCGATTTACTCCGTTCAATCGTCGCGGAGAGGCATTCGTTTGATCGTATTTTTAACCGTTCCTTTATCCCTAGCGACGAGAGAGAGAAAGAAAGAGAGGCGTCGCGTTTCTTAAAAATAAATTTGCATCCGCGCCTTTTCCATTGCACTCTTTTTATCCGGCTGACAAAACAGGGGCAAACGGCGACGCTAGCCGGGGTTTACCCGCGCCGCTGATTTATCCATTTATTTTCACCGGTAGGCAGAGAGGAGAGTCCTCGATATCATCGCGTTTTAGCAGACCACGAAACATATCCACTTACACTTCATTGCCTATCAAGCCGGGTACTTTAGCTTGAGTTTCACGTTGCCTCTCGCCGTCTCCGCGGAACTTATAAACGTGTTATATATCAGATAAATGTTTTACCCCCCTACGGTGTTTCCTCGCAAGTAGCAAGAAAACTGTACGCCTCTAGTAAATATCCCGGAGATCTTTGATAAACTCATCGGCGAAATTCCGATAATCTTAACGATTTCCACGCCGGTTTTTACGGCTCGCGCGCTCGAGTTCCCTCGCCCTCCGGGACAATCGTAATCAACCCTCTCGGCTGTCTTTCGCGGTTCAGGTGTTAATACGTGAAGAGAAAAATTCACGGTAGTTTCCAACAATGTGCCGGGCTGAAAAACGGCCCNATAGTAAATATCCCGGAGATCTTTGATAAACTCATCGGCGAAATTCCGATAATCTTAACGATTTCCACGCCGGTTTTTACGCCTCGCGCGCTCGAGTTCCCTCGCCCTCCGGGACAATCGTAATCAACCCTCTCGGCTGTCTTTCGCGGTTCAGGTGTTAATACGCGAAAAGAAAAATTCACGGTAGTTTCCAACAATGTGCCGGGCTGAAAAACGGCCCTGAGCGACGCCGCGGACGAGAGAGAGAGAAAGAGATGGTATTAATGCGGGGATCATGTTTTTGCCATTTCTCGCGGCCTGTACGTGTACACGTCTCTCCCCCGTCTCTTTTCGGCTGCGGCCGCGAGCCTCCCAGCACTTCTTTAGATCGAGTACATTCCTGAGGCTCCTCTTGGCCCCGATGAACCCGCTTGATGAAAAGCTTCGCCAGCCCACTCTCCCGTGTACGTATACACGCGGGGCCTGTTCAAGCCTACGCGCGCCGCCGCCGCGCCGACCCGAGCCGTACGTATCTAGGAGCAACGCTCCTTCCTACCCGATAATCCACGACTTCTGTTTCTAAGATCCTATCTCACCTCTATTGTTTCTATGATCGCACGTACAGTTAACCCGTAACAGAAGTCGTACGTAATATTACAAACTCTAAGCCCGGACGGGTTGCAGATATGCATCTTCCAACTGTTCCTTCCGAACTACCGACGATGCTTTGCATTTCTTTGTATTCCGCAATTCTTTACCGTCGATCGGATTTTCATCGTCGATGCGAAAGGAAACGCGAGAATCGTCTCGCAGTTTCGAGAACTGGGTGCGAACTTTTCGTCGAACATCGTACGAGGATCTTATTTTACGTCTCGGGCGTCTTCGCTAGCGTGGAAAGAACGTGTATATTTTCCAGCCGGATCGCGTTACTCACACACGCGCCGGAAGTTCGTTTATACATGAAACGCGACAACCTATCTGGCTAATCTAAAACGTTTCAAGCGTCAGTCACTTCTTGTTAGCGCCTACGGTTATCGTTGCGCGGCGCCATTAACGTGCACATCACGGCGTCGCATTAAGTCGGCAGGCAGACAACCGCGAGCAACGTGAAATAATTACAAGAACTTCGTGCCGGTAGAATCGCGATGCTCATTTTCCATCTGCCCGTCCCGTTTCACTTTCGTTCTCGCCCGACGCTCGTTACCCCGGTAATTTTGAGTAAGTGAACGAGACGCGACGCCCAACAAGAACACACCGAAATCTGTCGCGCTATTTTCTCACTCTCCGTCCGTTTCGCGGGGCCGCGCATTCGCAGCCGTAAATAATTGCACGATTTCCTGTGTTATATTTGAAGTACCGACGAACGATTACTTTTTTTTTTATTAAATACTGGGAACTATTGACGGGACAAAGGGACGAGATTATTAGGTGTTGACGCGGGATAGTTTTAGAATAGAATTTACCTGGACGGATTTTGCGGGCACCGAATGACCGTGTAAAGAGGTGTCCCGTNATTAAATACTGGGAACTATTGACGGGACAAAGGGACGAGATTATTAGGTGTTGACGAGGGATAGTTTTAGAATAGAATTTACCTGGACGGATTTTGCGGGCACCGAATGACCGTGTAAAGAGGTGTCCCGTCGGGCGTCTTTACCTGTTATGGAATTTCTACTAGAATAAAGAGAAGAGGTCCTAATGTCGCCGATTTGCATGGCAGATTAGGGAAATTAGGTGGGCGTGCCACCTGATGGTAGTTCTGTCCAAACATTGCGGCACGCCTATTTACCTTTTCCTTGGCTTACCTACCTGCTTGCACTTACTTAAGGCCATCAAAGGAACGATTATGCGTACGATATCGCTTAGTTGCCCCCGCGATTCGGGTCGCAACCGCTCTTTGATTAGATATGCTTTGTTCCAACACGATTTCCTTATTGTCGCTGCCTGATATTCTCTCGTTCGCCAAAAATGATTTTAAACGGTTCTTCTGTCTGAGCGACTTAAGCGCGGAAAGTTACGATTTAAAAAAATCATGATAATCGAATTTTCTAATAAAAAAGATATAGTAGAGGATGTGAATTTTACAGGTGCTTCTTCATAGTAATAGAAATCTATAATAACAAATTCAACATGTTAGCATAGTTTAAGTATATCGTCCATACATCCTTAAGAATAGAAAATTGTGCAGGAAATTTTACTTTCACGCAATATGAAATGAATTAGATTTTGAAAAGATCCTCTTTAGTTTCTATCTTAAACTTGAAGCGCAATTTCTTTCTCTTTGTACGTTCTAGGCTTTTGATAAAACACGTCANCTACTCTCACGCAATATGAAATGAATTAGATTTTGAAAAGGTCCTCTTTAGTTTCTATCTTAAACTTGATGCGCAATTTCTTTCTCTTTGTACGTTCTAGGCTTTTGATAAAACACGTCAGAATGTACAGACACATCGAACGATTTTTCAATTGCACGTGGCGCTACGACTGGCCAAAAATCGTTTGAGGTGTGCCTCGATTATCCGATATAAACGTAGCAAAGTAGGAATAGTGTGAGCCTCTAATATCTGAACGGCGTTGTCCCCGAATTGTTTGAAGACCGTGTGATTTTTCGGCTGCGACGACGTCACGTTTACCGAAGGAATAGCGTATTAGAAAATTGCGTTGCCAATCGCGAGAGGTATCGGGACACGGGCATAGAGGAAGGCGTAATAACGAAGCGTTTACAGTGCCAACCGCGGCGATTTCATTATCCCTGCGGTCCAGCAATTTACGGACCATTACGGCAAAGTCCTACAGGCTATACCGGGCACGAGATAGTCGCGTCGTACCATCCATTATTCATCACCCACTTCTCTTCTCCGTACGTGGTAGCCCCGTACCCCGTTCGCGTTAAATCTGCCCTTCGCGACACAGATTTTTTTGCTCCCGGCTCCTTTTAATTAACCGCTGATGCCGTTATTGTTAAAACTCGAATTCTTTTTTTCGCCAGCCTCGTAAATCCGTTCCTTATCGCTTGAGTTATCCGCACGCTCACGTGCATCACGAACCGAATATCTAATTCGTGCGAGAATAATGGAGCCAGCCCAACTACGGATATCGTGATCAGCCTTCTTTTTTTTTTCTTTCTTTCTCTTCGCGAACATATGTTCGTCCGACAGATTTGTGGAGACGAATTAGGAATACAAGAAAATTCAATTAAAACCGGAATGTGGCGCAGGTATTTTGTTTGTCCGACGCTACCGAGAATATATAATTCAATCTGAAGTTTTGAAGTCTGGAATCTGAAGTTTTTACAAGTCTAGACATTCTAAATTTTTCTAACCAACCTTGACGAAAGGAATGCTAAACGCGAACAAGGCAAAATTTCAGTGAAACATATTATTAATATTAATAAACAGTAAATGATAAATNGAAAATTGCGTTGCCAATCGCGAGAGGTATCGGGACACGGGCATAGAGGAAGGCGTAATAACGAAGCGTTTACAGTGCCAACCGCGGCGATTTCATTATCCCTGCGGTCCAGCAATTTACGGACCATTACGGCAAAGTCCTACAGGCTATACCGGGCACGAGATAGTCGCGTCGTACCATCCATTATTCATCACCCACTTCTCTTCTCCGTACGTGGTAGCCCCGTACCCCGTTCGCGTTAAATCTGCCCTTCGCGACACAGATTTTTTTGCTCCCGGCTCCTTTTAATTAACCGCTGATGCCGTTATTGTTAAAACTCGAATTCTTTTTTTCGCCAGCCTCGTAAATCCGTTCCTTATCGCTTGAGTTATCCGCACGCTCACGTGCATCACGAACCGAATATCTAATTCGTGCGAGAATAATGGAGCCAGCCCAACTACGGATATCGTGATCAGCCTTCTTTTTCTTTTTCTTTCTTTCTCTTCGCGAACATATTTTCGTCCGACAGATTTGTGGAGACGAATTAGGAATACAAGAAAATTCAATTAAAACCGGAATGGCGCAGGTATTTTGTTTATCCGACGCTACCGAGAATATATAATTCAATCTGAAGTTTTGAAGTCTGGAATCTGAAGTTTTTACAAGTCTAGACATTCTAAATTTTTCTAACCAACCTTGACGAAAGGAATGCTAATCGCGAAGAAGGCAAAATTTCAGTGAAACATATTATTAATATTAATAAACAGTAAATGATAAATTCGTGTAAATCTTAGAAATAGTAGAAATGATTGTAGGAAATTAGTTTTCAAAGACGTTTGGAACAAACGAAGCCGCTTCGATGCTCTTTTAAAGGCGGAGTTGTCAGTGGTGGTCCGGCCGCAGAGGCACCAATCCCCTTTTCTTTCGTATGGGTCCCCTTCCTAGAACGTCCTTAAATCCAGTCCTGGCCTGGTTTTAACCGACCACCATGAAGATGATCACATGGTGATGGTGGAGCCGAAACGATCGTAGGAAAAGACAGTCGCTCAAATTCGGCACGGGAACCCCTCTAATAAAGACACTTTTCATTTTTCCCCCTTCTTTTGTGTCTCAGACCCGCTCCACATCCGTTCCAATTTTTTACGCCGCCGGATCGAGTATTGTTTTCTGAAATATTACGGTCGATGGGAAAGATTGCCTTAGGAACAATTAGTTTTATAGCTCGTTGAAGAGCTAAACCTAATAGGAATTCCTTTAGATGTAATCGTGACAGGACACGATGAAGAATCGTTCTTTGTAATGTAATTCTATTGCCATTTGAAATTCCGCGGAACGAGTTTGTTAAATTACAACAGACCGAGTAGGAATAATTAGCGCAGTAATTGGGCATAATACCAGAAGATTGTTAGATGCGCAGTGATGATTGCCGTGTGCATAATAAAAGGAAGCGAAGACGATTATAGATTCTAATTGCGCTGTTCAAAGATTGCACTTCTGACGCCATTAGCTAATACGCTGTTCCCGCGAGCGAACAAACGCGCGCGATCGGATCGAGGAGCGAATTAATTTTTGTTCGTTTACGCGATCGCGCTCCTCCGACCCGCTGAAAGCTCCGCGGTTCAAAGTTTAAACAAAGCGTGCGTGACTCGGTTGCAGCTGTTCTAGGATCTACAATGTGGATCGGCGATTGTTATCTCTGCGATCTTCGAAAATATCGCAACATTCCCGGGCCGCATTATTCTCGTGCTTCCCGCGGCCCTAAATCTTCCCCGTTTTCAAGAGCCCGGCCCCCCCTTCCCCCTGCGAGACTCCCCCTTTAAATATGGCCACGATTTACGCGTAATGCGCTTATAGACGTTTGTATCGCGTTGTCGTGCGGCCGCGTGTACGTGGCTCGCCACGGCGAAATGCATTATGTATCGCTATTGCCGGCACGATCCTCGGTTCAACGACGCCGGGTATTAATACGTACGGTCGACGTCTTTCGTTACGTAACACTTGACTCGCATAATCCCGGCACGATAGTCTCGCTGATTGCTAACTCGCGCTTAAGCCTCTTGTAAGTTTCACTCGAGGTGCGCGTAACGAGCGGCGTTAAATTATCTTGCGACACCTTTTCGTACCGTCCCGCGCGATATGCGAAACTGTACAGTTCCAACCCCTTCGTATCCGCGGTCTCATCAAATCGAAGTCACCGTCTATTTAGGGAATTGGCTGCGCGAGACGTTTCCCGCTCTAATTTATTGAATCGGGCTCTTTATGTATTATTCGCGGTTTCTGGACGGGCAAAACCGCGTGTAACGAGCAGAGATCATTGATCCGGGACGGTAAAAAATGCCGACATGAAAAACCGAAAGGCGATCAGTCCCGCAATATCAATACCCGTCGTTGAGGAACGCTATCGGAGCGCCGCCGGCCCGGTGCGCGCTCTCTCACTCTTTCTCTCTCTGAAGAAGTCGGCATTTTTTTCTTTTCACATTTTATTTTCAATGGCTGACGAGAAAAAGCGGACGGAGAATTAGTTGCGAGCAAACAGGAGCGAATATCACGACGCCGTTGCACGGGGCCTGTGTCTGTCAGGCCTCCCTCTTCGGAATCTTAATGTCGTATACGATACGACGCACAAAGACCGTCAGTGTCTTCTACCGTGAAACAGAAAATCATTGTAAACCCGATGCTCAATCGTTCATTATTCGTTTACGGACCGGCCGATCGGAACTGGCCAGCGATTCGAGATCAACAGTCGCATTTAAACAAAGTAGAATTCCTCGACCCGTCGCTTACAACTATTTTAGTCTCCGCGGCTTTTAATTGTTGCTCTCTTTCGTTCCAGGCTATCCAGAGGGGAGAGAGTAGCCGCCGTGACTTGAAGACCAGCGGAATCAACGTCTCCGGCGTCGGACGGTGAGTTTTCATTGCACCGTCGGCATTATCGTTGACCTATACTACTTGTCACCATACATTTCTATCGAATTTGTGAAGAATATCATTCTCGCCGTCATTGCCGCTATTTGGTGACTATTATTTTGTCATTTGAAGATGTTTTACAACATTCAGAAGATATTATTTGCTCTCGTTAATCTGTAAATGATGAACTGTGACAATTTCGTTCGCGAAACGTATAATTATCATCGGATTCCGAATCGTGGCTGCGGTATCGGACGAAAATCGAGTTGATAAGAAAGGCAGCGTTTGAGCGAGGGCGACGCGACGTTCGGATATTTACAAAAGGTATCGAGCCGCGTTCTCTCTCAGCAACGCTCGCATAAGTAACGATCCTCGAGCAATAGCTTACCCGCACCCTACCATTAGGTCTAAGTATTTATGGGCTCATTCATTTCGTTTTATGTTTCAATTTGGACGCATTGATACTTGTTTGTTTACGTGTAAGCTGCCAGTCATTCATTCGGGCCCCGTTCGGCCGGCCGCTTCTAACCAGCCGTTATTATCCTCTTTTGTCGCAGCGGCCGCACTTTCTTCCTCCACCCTCCCCCGTCCTATCATTACGCATTGCTTATTTTATTGCTACTGGACGCTATCTTGATAACGCCGCTAATGAATCGTATCTCTCCTTGTTTATACCTCCGTTGCTGTAAGTTTGTCTAGTCGGGAATCGTGCCCGATCCAACGAGAGAGGTTTAAGTCAACGAGAGACGGTCCCTCTATCATCGAACGTCCCCCGGCTCTAAATATATAATTTGATCCGCGCGGCATTCTTGCGCGCGACAAAAATCGCGATTAATTATTCGTAATTTGTGCCGCGTCTCCGAGGTATGCAAATGGTCTCGCGTTTCATCAGGCTGCGGCCGAGCCTGTTAAAGTTTACGATTTACCGCGACGCAATATAAATTGCGTTGTTAATATTTAAAAGAGGGATCGGGTTCGGGCAGCTGGCTTCTTCAATTACCTCCGGCTCGATTTATTTCTGCGGAACCACTCGCGATTAAATATACGCGCTAACGGGTAATTTGGAAATTTCGCTCGGCGTCGTCGTCGTCGCCGGTCGCAGGTAGGGCGGGGGCAGGTCCAACCGAGGATCAGGGCGTCTCGCGTTTCCACGCCGGACAGGTTTCTTCAACCGGTAAGGTAGGCCGCCATCAAGTTTAACGAGTACTCGACTCGACGTTTAAACAAATTACCCGGTAATTACGACGACGTAGGTGCTGTCTTCGCTACACCCCTTCGCACAGTTTCTCTCGGCCCCGTACCCCTTTTTTTACAACGCGCTTTTCCCGTCCCCGCCGAGATTACCCGCGTGCAAAATTATCGTTAAGATTAGCCGACCAAACAAGGGAGGCCGAGTAGTAATCGAACCGATTTGTAAGCCGAGCTGCACGAGGGATATTAGTAACATTTCGTTTTTGCGCTGACCCGTGCGATGTTGAAAACGCGAGGAAAATGTTTATTTAGAAAGGACAACGTTTGCGAGAATTGTAGGAGTATCAGTGGTTCTCGTTGTATCCGGTGAAGGCTCGGATCGGCAGCGAGAACTGTAGAAAGCTGCGAAAGATATTTTTGCAGGCAGCAAGGATACCGCAGGAAACCGCCAGATGGCAAACAGGACCTCTTCCATGTCCTTGAAAAAGGATCCTACCTTCCTACCCGAAGATCAATATGTATCCTCGTCGTTTTTCGATTTCCTACGTTTGTTATTTCTATTATCTCCTTGTCTCTATTTTCCTCGTTCGCAATATCGAAGCGATCTTCGTCTCGTTTCGCGTACTTATATTTTAAGCATTGATTTCTCGACGCGAGATTTACTTAAGCTTTTTTTACGTTACACTTTATTTTCAATGCACCGTCGCCATTATCGCGTAGCGGGGGCGAGCCGGTTTATATCACGGTTTGATCCCCAGGAGTTTCGATCCGCGCGAATAACGACGACGAGAATCGCGCTTATCTGAAATTCTGACGCTCGTTCATGATCGAATATTCATCCTCGGCCTCCCCGGGGAGGAAGCTAGAGGGAGAGGGCGGGTTTAAGAAAGCGAAAGAGACTAAAACGAGAGGGCGAGGAGCCGAGGAGAGAGGTCCAGGGTTGAAGGAAGAAAAAAAGAGAGAGACGAGTGGAAACCGACCAAAATGAGAGTCCGAAGCAGTGCGTTGAACCATACGCTGGAGGAGAGACCAAGATGAAGAAGGAAGAGGAGAGGAGGAGAGGAGAGGAGAGGAGCCAAAGCCACCGGAGCGATGAAGAATGGATGCTGGTTTAGCAAGAGTGCAGATTTGCTCGGGTGCAACGGCCTTGCTTTGCTTTCGTGTCCATCCTCACTCTCTCTCTCTCTCTTTCGTTGCTATAGCTACCAGCCGTCTAATACGTCTCCCACCACCTTGGAACGGTCTCCTCCTATGCACGTTCGTTTTGCTTTTACTCGAAATCCATAAGGAGAGTGTCCATCATCGGTTTTGGCTCGCATGCGATCGTCCGGTTCGATGATGCTTCCTGATACGCGGCCGGATTTATCGTCGCCGACGCTCGGGCCGCGGGAATTAACGAATGCCTCGTACTACTGGACGCGCGTAACATATTTAAGACGATTCCTGCTACGGCAATAGCAATATCTTTCACGGGCGAGAACGAATTAACAATGTATTCCATCGGACTTGGCCTTTTTCTTCTCGCGTCTCGTTTTCATTAAAACTGCGGCCGAGGCAGGGGCGTTCATAAGCGCAGGTGAACGCCTCGGCGCGGCGCGGCGCGAACAAGAAAAGGATAATAAGAAACTTGTAATAATCATGAAGCCATCAGGTAACCGTCGTCGGTAGCAACAGTGTCCGGTTTTGTGAGAACAGCCCCGGTCATTAAATAAAACCCCTTTTAGTGGTTGTGCCGGTTATCTTCAATGGCGTTTTAAAAGGGGCATTTAGGCCCATTTTGGCTACCCACACACACCACCCCGACACCCTTCCCCCAATCTTTGCCGGCGTTATGGTGGCCTCTCTTCACGCCCCCACCATATTCGACACGCGTCCTACCGCGCTATAAGCTTAAAGGCCTTGACTTTTACGATTCTGTTCAAGTGGTCATAAAACCCGAGTTTATTGCCGTCATGATTTTCAAGCAAACGGGCTACCACCTGTCGGAGTCCCACAAAAGCGAAAACTGCGTCGAGCCTCCTCATCAAGGGGTTCCATCAATTGGGGTGGCTGCCACCATCTTACGACGTACTCTCTCCGTTCGAACGTCGAACGTGAAAAACACGTCGCCGCGCGCGCGCGTCGATCTCTCGACTCACCTGTTCTTTTAATAAAGACAGGCGTCAGAACGAGCTATAAAAAACGACTGCGAACAAAAGCGAACAGTCGCGGAAGGTCGACAAATATCGCGAGAATAGACGCGACGTCGACGCGTGGACGATCGGGTCCCGTTCCGCGATCCGTAAAGAAGAGCCGGTTCTTTCTCCTCTTGAGGAGATAGGCGGGTCGTGTATCCTAAACATTGATAATGGCGAAAGTGAACGAGCAAATAGCCCGGTCCGGCCCTCGGAGAGCAGCTTATGATGGGCATTACTCGGCTCGTTACGGAATAATTTACGAGGTGCGAACCGCGGGGGCGATAATCCAGCGACATTTACATCCCAATAAACATTCCCGATACCGGCGCGCGCCACCGGCCACTCGCTCTCGCCCTTGCCCGCGCCTCGGCTCACTTTTACGGCGTTTTAATTGTACGACCGCCGCGGTCTAATTGGTTCGTAAAACCGCTCGAGCAGTCTCGTTAAACGGACGTTTACGATAACGTTCCCCGCCGTCATCGAAGGATCTCGAGACGGACCGGTTCGGTTCCGGCCCGAATACCGTGTCCCGCGTCTACCCAAACGCCGACCCGCTCTACTCGTCCGCGGCTTCGTCGATCGGACGGTCCGCCGCACGCTCACGGGGGTGAACACTATCCGGGGCCCGGAGTTCTCGCCAATAACGATAATCGCAAGGTGCCTCGTTGATGTTGGCCGTTTGAGAGTCTGAATGGATCTGGCGGCGTTAGTTCCCGAGGACGTTCAGAGGTGGCGGTGCGCGTATCCCGGCCGAGCTTTCAGGGGTGAGGAAGGGTGGCCCGCGGGGGGGGACGACGGCGGGACGGAAAGAGGGAAACGTTGCGTGACGCGCGCGTGTCGTGCAGCGCTTTCGCGTATAGTTACGCGGCAGTACGGCAGCCTACGGTCCCTGTGTATCAGCGACTCCTCGCGACCTTTCCATGCGGGCGTGGGGGCAACGCGGGGCGGCGCCTAACCGGTCATGGGCGTCGTTTCAACTTGGGACTACTTTCCCGAGGCGTAGGAATTTTCGTGCTCCGCCGGCTCGGCACTCGTGACGAATTCAATTCTGATTGGTCCTTAAGCATAACCTCCTCCCTTGGCACCCTGTTTTCTTCCCCCTCCCACCGCTCTCGCAAGCTTCCTACGGCTCCTCGGTCTCCCTCTTAGCCCCCGCGACTTCGCCCCTCGCTCTCTCTCTCACCCCGTCTTTTCCCTGTGCCGCGCGCTCCTTACCTCTTCTCCATCTGTACCCGTTCCTCCCGGTGTGTCCGAGGTATCCTCGTCCCTTTTGCGTTTGTCCGCCGATTTCGGGGCTCCGTTCGCCGTTCTCCGGCCTGCCGATTTCTTTCGACCGGACTCGTCTTATCTGGTCTTATCCGGTGGCCCGGGACCGGCGCGGTCCCATACGAATTTAATCTCGCGGCACGTCGTCGCGAGTCGTTTCGGACCGCGGCGGCGTATTCTAATCGAGAGGAGAAAGAAACGAGGAGAGGACGTAGAGAATCAGAAGAGAGAAAAAGAAGGAGAACGCGAGGCGACGCGACGCGTCGCGCGTCGTCGAGAGGTGGAGCGAGATGGAGCGCGAGGGTGAGTGGGCACTCGTGGAGGGGGTGACGAGTCGAAGCGAGAGAACTCGGTTATCGTATCGGGGAGGGGGTCGCGTCGCGCGCGAAGGACAAGGAGGAAAAGCATCGGCCGTGGCTGAGCCGCCTGGTCGGCCAGTGGAAGCAGCGACGACGCGGCGGTACACCGTGGAAGAGTGCGCGCGAGCGAGACCGTATCGGTTCGGAGGAAGAGAGGGAATGATAGTGGAAAGGATAGAGAGAGAGGTATACGCGGAACGTCGGGCGGGAGAGAGACCCCGAGCTGGACGGCGGAACGAGGAGAGCGAGAGAGAGAGGAGAGGAGGCGAGCGAGGGAGCAAGGGACAGAGAGAACGGTACACAGAGTGGCGGTACACGGGGCGCGAGAAAAGCGGTAGTGTGCCGTGGACCACCGCACTGGCATACCGTGGTTCGTTACGATCCCCTTCGTACGTCGCTTCGTACCGAGCCTCGCAGTCATCAGAGCGAAGTCACATTTCGACTAGTGCTAGTGCAGTGCGGAGTCGGAGCGCAGTATAATAGCTTCGGTCCTTCGATAGAGATCGGGCCCCCCCGCATAAAACGGAACGAGCACACCTCCCGTGTGGCACCGGCTCGGAGAACAGGCGGAAAATACGCCGCACGCGTTTTCGCTAATCAAAAACCGAGACCGAGAGAGGAGAAAGGGAGGAGGTGTCCGCGAGGGAGACCGTCATCGCGTGCCGGCCGCGCACGCGGTTCACAGAGAGACCCACGAGAGTTTTATAGCTCGTCTTATTACCCCGGTTTATTGCGTCGTAACGATTTAACGATCATCGCCGCCGCGCCTTGGTTCGGCTAACACCGCCGCCTAGACCGCCGGTTTACACTCCTGCCCGGTAGCGCCTAACCGTAACAAGCAATAAAAGCCCCCGCCGCTGCCATGAGTCCCATTCGGAATCACGCTCCTACGGTCTACTGACATTGACACCGAGCCCCGCTCGCGCGCGCCCATATCCACCGATGACTTTTACGACCTCTTAAGCACGGTTTAATGCCCGTTTGTTTACCGGTCGCCCGGTCTCCACGCTGTCACTTGTCACCGCGCGCGTCAAACGGCGTATCGGCCCGAGACGCGACGACCACGACGACGCGCCCCACCTTTTGGCGCGAACCACCGAACGCCACCGGTGTAACCTTTGAACAGTGAACGGACCTCTGAACGATCTTCAGAACGCGTCGACGCATCGCGCTGAGAGCATGGACTCTGTCATCGGCCGCGACTAACCGCGACGAACACGTGTGCTCATCTTCTGCCGTCGTTCCCCGAGACACTCGAACCGAAGACAATACTCGAGGGTCGCGCCGCGCGACACTGTTTGTTTTTTTGTTTCTCTTTGTGCCGGTGTTCATAGTGCAAAGTGCTCCAAAATACCCGGGATAATGAACTCGTACTTCGAGCAGACGGCGGGTGGCTTCTACGGGAGCCACCACCACCAGACGGGGGCCGCGAGTCAACACCACGACCCGGCAACGGCGGCCGCCTATAGAAGTTTCCCTCTGGGCCTCGGCATGTCGCCGTACGCGTCCACTCAGCACCATCATCACACCTCGTCCTCGTTGGGCATACATCCCGGCGGTGGTACGAACACGAGGCCGCCCCAGGACTCGCCTTACGACGCGAGCGTCGCGACGGCCTGTAAATTGTACTCGTCGACGCCCGAGGCGACCGGACACACGACCTCCTCCTACTCGACGACCGCTACCAAGGATTGTAAACAGCAGGACCAGGCAGCGGCCCATCAGAACGGTTACGCGGCGGTGATGGCAGCCGCGGCCGTCAAGGACGTTTGGCAGTCGGCGACCTCGGGCGCTAACAGTCAGAGCAATTCGGTGGTCCGCCCCTCGGCGTGTACCCCCGAGGGTACCAGGGTCGGTAGCTACGGCGGCCTCGTAGGCGGCGACCCGGCCTCGAGTCCCGGTAACAACAGCTCCTCGAGATCCCTAACGTCGTCCTGGAACACCTGCAGTTTGAACTCGACCGCGAGCCAACCGGTTGCCACGCAACTGCACCAGCAACCCGCCAACCATACCTTCTACCCCTGGATGGCTATAGCAGGTGAGTTTCACGTTCACCAGCTTCTCCGTCTCTATATCGCCCGTATGAACCGCGACGATTATCATAACAGCCGCGATGAAATATAGAACGTACGGCCGACCCGTAAGCGCTGCTTAGGGGAGAGAGTCGGGGCCGTGTGTGTGTTGCGCGTAGAAGGCCACCACGTGGTCGGGAAAGGCGTGGTGGATCGAGTTTATCCAGCGTCGGACGAAGATCGTCGAACGGTTCACGGTCGATGGCTCGACTCCCGAAACCCTTTCCTATCAGGTCTCCTGCCATCGCGCCGAGTTTTCCCGCGAAATTCTATCACCGACCGTAGAACGAACTATACAAATCACTCGAACCTTGGTTCCGCTCTGAAAAATAGAAGTCACACGGATATGTAGTGTACGCGGTACAATAGTCGTCGCGTAGCTAAGTCGACGTCGCGTTGTTACATCGAAAACTGGTTGTAATTTTTCTCGCCGAGTCTATTTGTGCGTCGATTGAAATACGACGTATCCGTCACGAACCTCGGCGGAGATAACGGATTTATTGTCGGCACCGCACTAAAAATATTCTGTCGGCTTCTGCGCGGACGAATGCACGCTGCCCGCCGCCGGGTGTTGGTAATAACTAACGCGACCGCGTGAAAGCGACGCGCAAAGTGACACCTCGGGTTATCATTAACCTGAGGCGCCTCTCTCGGTCACTCTCTTCTCCACCTACGAATCGAGAGGGCCCAGTCGTGACCTTTGGTCCCACTAAAATCGATCTATCCGGGATTTCTCCAAGTATTAGATTAGCCGTAAATCATATTCCCCGTCAAACACCTGGTAAACACTGATTAGACGGTCCTGGTCTCGGTGGAAATCGCGTTTGGAACGTACGTTGGAAGTTTTCGATCGTGGAAAATCGGTCGTAGGTACGCGATAAAGTTACGTCTGGTGGATAGGTAGAATGGAGTCAAGTGCGTGTAAAATCGTTGGGCACGTCGTGTATAATGGGGAAGCCCTCGTCCAATTGGGGTTCAAGTGCCTTCCTCGTCGTACTCACCCCTCCGGAACCCCGAATTCCGGTAGTCAGCTGTTTCTATCTGTGTCTTTGTCCCGCCACACCCCATGATGCGTAGCCTCTCTCTGGCCGCCGCCGTAGCCAGATATATAATCACCGAGGCCCTCACCGGGCTCTATCTCGCTTTTCGGTAGGGCCGGTTCTCTTCTCTCTAACTCGGCCAACTCAGCTGGGCTCTTTAGATTGTTCGTCTTTAGCCTCGTTCCCTCTTTCCTCCTCTAGTCTCGTTCCCTTTTCTACCCTATATTCGCCTTCCTCGCACTCTTAGGTCCAGTAGTTTAGTTTAAGGTCGGCCACGTTCGTTTCTGTCCTAAATTCGCCGGCCCGTCTCTCTTCTCATGCACGCAAAACTTACGATAATTCGAAAATAATTTTTATTGAACCTCAGGATAGAATTTTTAATATTCACAAGACAGTCTCAACGTCAGTTTTCGGCACTGCCTCCGGGAGAAGAAAAAAAAAGCATGTTCGTTTTGGTCCCGCGTTCTTGAATCGACTCGGTCGCCTTCCATTCAATAACTGCAACAAGATTTACGATCGGTGAGTCGTCGACGCGCTCGGCAGAGGGAAATCGGTTCGTAGAACGTTTTTCCTCCTCTGGAGAGGAAGATTCGCGCGAGCGATTATATAGGCGTGCAAATCGGCGCGCGGGAATGCGACGATCGTAGGTGGAATCGTAGGAATGGGCATTGGCGATTGATCGGCTCGCGCTCTCGCCGAACAGGTTTGCTCTATGCGCGCTCTCTCGCAGCCTACGGGAGAGTCCGTTGACTCATTTCGCGGCGGCAAGTGTTCTCCGGCAAAGCGCTCTTACAAGCCGATACACGCGTCGCGAAAATTTATCGATACAGGATTATGGATTATTCCCTCGTAGATTAAAACGTACGGGTAAATATAGAGCCATCAACGTCGCCTCTAATAATAAATAATTTAGCCGTATCGTCACGCACCTCTGCCGAACCCAGCCGATCGGCCGACGCTACTTTATTGCCGTCGACGTCGCGTGGCTGGCCTAGAAAATGACGGTATCGCGCGCGACCACGGCAATTTATTTATCTTTGCATCGGGAAGGAGGTGTCCTTGTACCCTTGCCAACCGAATTATCTTTCGTTCAAAGGATAGATATGACAATGTACGAGCTAAAAATACGTATCGCAATCTTGGAAATGAGCAACGGCGCCGCGCGCGCGTTACGTGTACGCGGCCACTATGTTGGCGCAATATTTTAGGTGAAAGAAAGTACACCTTTTCCCCGGTCAGCGCCGTGAATAATGAAGTGTCCGACGCGCGACGTTTATCGGGCCGAGAACGATACAGCGTTAAACGTCGCTGGTAAGTGTGCAATAAGCGATTACGTCGCCGGAATCGCACAAATCAGCGAGCGTCGATGGGCACGGGTATCATTAAAGCTCCGTTTCATTGCGGATCGGTGTTACGGCGACAGCATTAACGCTCCTCGAGGTGTACGTACTACCGGCGCGTCGCGTGTACGCGTTCACGGACTGCCCGAAGAAACTTGATTGCGCGGAATGCATTTGTATCATTGGCCGTGATAAACATCAAAGGGTACACGCGGTTGAAGCTCATTGTGATTTATGGCGGCCGGCGTTAGCGTCGGTATCGCCACCGTTTCCAGATGTAAATGTCTCTCTTATTAATGTTACGGTAATGAAGCGATATGACGCTATCGGGGGGAATATAACCTATCGTTATGTACGTGTAAACGTGCCCCTTCTCCCTTATTCGGATCGCCAACATTTATTCAGATAAGGAGGGAGGAAGGGAGGGCGGGAGAGAATTACACAGTGTCTATTCGACAATAAAATGATCGTCGCGCGGCGAGATTGAACGGCTGGTTAGCTTTATCGACGCTCCGTTGCTTGCACCGTGGCTGACGATTTTCAAGGAGCACACTGGCACCGGCTCACAAAAGGCTCTCTTCCGTCCTCCCGTATCACTTTCGAGGGCTGTTTTCAAACGCGCCGGAAATTTATGGCCTTTCATTGAAGGGTCCGCCGAGTCTATGGGGTAATTAGAGGGCGTGAAGACGGAGCTTCGAATACTATCTCTACACCCCCGCGGTTCATTTATTCTCTGTAAAACTGCCTCGTTCCCTCGAGCTTCCCCACTGTTAACCGACGTTGTTAATTCTTATTTCATCCTTGTCGCGTACCTTTCCAGAAACTATCCGTAAAAATCGTCGAGGGGAAACTCTTGCTGATTGAATTATTCAATGACTCAAATTGACCTTGTTTAAAACTCGCGTACTCGAGTTTTGTAATAATTAAGGGGAAATATATGAGGTTCCCCGGGTCGTTTAGTATCCAGGAGAAGGAGTCAACAGTTGAACAAAAAGGAGAACCGCGTTGGGGGAAGCGTACCGTGAAGATCGAATCGCTCGATAATCCAACCCTGTTCCCTCGCAGGGCTGACCCTTTGAAATTGATTAAAAAACTGCGAAACTTATTTATATACACTGCACTTCCTCTCTCTCTTATTTAATTTTCACGGCACTCCTTTCGTCGGCCACTCCGTCGCGCCACGCCGGAAGTTTTCCAGTTTACGCCGAAAATTATGTCGTCTCGTTTAACGCCCGTTGTCACGACGAATTCGTAAGATGTCGCGTTTGATGAAATTATATTAATGGGCCTGGCGCGAGAGGGATGAAAGCGCAACAGGGATTACACGTACGCGCTTGACACTTTCTAATTAGTCGTTTTATCGCGTTAGAGAGGACGGAGCCAGGGAACCTTGAACTCCCAGCGCCGGAATCGGAGTATAGAGAGGCAAGGTTCCCGCGTAAAATCCACGTGGTCTCCCACTCGTTTCGCTCTCTCTCTTTCTCTCTCTCTCTGTCTCTCCGTCTCTTTCTCTCTGTCTCTCCGTCTCTCTCCGGTTCTCGAGTCGGGAAACGAGTATGGCTGGTGCTCGACGATACGACGGTTGCCAGTAGGTGTTACGTACCTCGGGGAGCAACCTCGTTCAATATAAACCAGCCAGGAACAACGCTGTAACCGTAACGTTGACGTTTACGACGACGAAATCGTGGCTCGGCTCGTTTACCCCATCCCCTTTATTCGCCCTCCACGCTTACTGCTATCGTCGCTCCGAGTCCCGCCGGTAATACAGACCCGCCATATTTTCCTTCGCGTATCGACCAAGGATCGTCCCGCTTCTCTCCTCCGCGTGCGATACAAAAACACCCAAGTTTTCACTAGTACAAAAACGCGCGACCCTTCGCGGCTCATCGGTTTTTATTCATTCATTTCACTTCGATTGCCCAATGATCGTTCGCCAGGTTCCTTCGATCTTCCATCATCGGCACACCTGTTCGCTCGACGAGATCCTGCAAAATGTCAGATAATCGGTAATTAAACGTGTACGAAAACAAAAGAGTGTGAGAACGTAATTGGAAAGTGTATATACCTAGAATCGGCGAAGATGGCCGAGAGATCTTTCCATCTTGATGGCCGGCCGATGTCCGGTTCCGGTCGCGGACGGCGAACGACACACGCGGGGTGACGAGACGGTACCGTTCACGGGTCATTTAAGGCGCTAATTTACAATCAATAAATTGAAAAGATCGGAGCGGCGTCGAACATAGGCGTGCGCGTTGCACGCCCGTGACCAAGTGGCTCGGCCTCTCCTATAGAGGTGCACCTTCCGCGCGAAGTGTGGGTGCCGTGAGGCCGTGTCGGTCTCACCGACGCACACGCACGGGCCTCCGACCTAAAGAGGCGAACCAAGTGGCGCGCGTTCATCGTTGCATGGAGGCGCACGGCGCACCGCAGACCCTTTCCATGTGTTGCGTTGGCCCGGATGGAGGATGACGTACGAGCCTCTCCGTATGACTTACTACGCCCTTTTCCCTTCTCCACGCCCGCCGCTTCTGCGTACTGTTCGCTCGAAAAACATTCGGGTTCCTCAGGAAATCCAGTCCTCCTTCTTCATATTCCTACGAGGGATCCCTCAAACGTAGTTGAAGCTTCGTCATAAGCGGATATGCAACGATCGATCTTCGTGTTTCTTCAATTTTTTACGAAGAAATTCATCGGTTCTGTAAAATATTAGATATTTATATTCGCGAGTCACGTTATTCGAACGGAGCGGAGAGGTTAAAAGACTGTTGGACGTCGTAAATATCGGGTAAAGGAAGAAGNTATTCGAACGGAACGGAAAGGTTAAAAGACTGTTGGACGTCGTAAATATCGGGTAAAGGAAGAAGGGCAGTTGACAGTAATCGATGAGAGACGAATGTCCTAGTTACGGCAAATGAAACGCGTATTCCCTACTTGTTTTTGCACGTCTGCACCCCATTACGCGCGAGAAGGGTAGCAAGGTTGTTGCTAAACGCTGCCACTTGTCTCGGACGTGAATTATGTGCAGCGATATCGGACCGTAAATCTCGCAAAATTACAAGCTGCCGTTCGATTCTCTGTATGCAGCATTCTCTGGATTGATTTTGAACGCTTATCAACGGTAGCAGCGCCGTAAAGAAGAGGGACGCCGGGACAACATGCGGCTGAGCCGTGTCATTAAAAGTAATTGTAAACATCGATCAAAATGTATTGCTGGATATTGGCAATTTGCATACGGCCGGCCGCGTAATTTCACCGCTAGCCCGAGTATCGTTAATCAATTTTTATACTCTCCTTGCGCTCCGGACACGAAAACCTTGAAGGTACTAATCACGGGTGTCAGGGGGATTCGCCACCGCACACGTGAAAGCGTAATTTCTGATCGCAGGGAATCACTTACATCCTGCGTCGCGTTTTTTATTCCCGTAAACAGCCGTAATGTTGTTTTCACGCGATCATCGGTCGACAATCGCGTGCGCACTCGCGAATAGAGACCGTCGCCGCTACGACCGTCGATCCGCCGCCGTAAAAACGCGGGCAACGTCGAAATTGCTAATGAAAGAACGATTCGAGGAGACTGAAATTGAAATGGAAGGGAACGGGCGAAGCGAGACGGGAAATGAATGAGCACGATCGCGAGATACGGGCGATATTATCCTCGGACGTAGCACAGTTAATCTCGCGCGAGAATTACGAGAAGGATACACGTGTCGTGTCCGTTCTGGTATCTGAACGTCGCCGCGACAGCGAAGACGGGTAAACAATAGCGACGGTTTATTCGACGGAGAAGAGGCCGAGAGGCAGCCGCGAGGAAAAGAATCGAAGAGGAACGCTCGGCTTGGCGCGGCTGCGGCGGGCCGAACGGGCGCGTAACGCGCGCGCGAAGGGAACAGGCGGCGATCGCGCGCGTCCAGAGGCTGCCGCGTATAACTGCCTACCCAGGGTTCTCAATTTGATGGACGAGCTGTTCGCATGTACGAGCCCGGCTAGCCCGCCTTTACACACCGACAACAGGCCATACGCTATCTGGCTGTTTTGCAAATTTCATGCGGGAGGAGTTATCGCCCTCGCCGCGCCGGGCCCCGGGATTAATCCCTCTCCGGTGTGTACCGTTCGTCGTTAACGGCTATTTATCAATTACCCGGCTTTCTCAGATTGTTGCTGTTTCCCGATACAAGAACGAGAGAGAGGAAGAGACCGAGAGAACCGCTGGGCTCCTTCTCGCCTCGCGTTTCTCCGTGGGACCAATCTCTATCGATCACTAGATCGCCGCGCGGCCAGACTAATGGGCTCGTGTTTTGGCACGAAAGAAAACGGCTGTAAATCGCCAAGCCGAGAAATATTTCATCGCGTTGCGCGATGCTCGGAGCCACGAAATCGCGCTGGAGCAAAGTAAATACAACGTTAGGAGAGAGGGACGAGAGCGTATATAGGAAAAAGAGGAAAAATTGTTAGTTGGCTCTAGGAGTCGAGACTTGAGAAGGCTTCAAGGCTGCTGACAGGAGAAACGGCGCGGTTTTGATTGGTTCGGCTTCTTGGTTCCCGTGTAGCGCAGTACACGGGCATAGGCGGACTGCCATTTCACTGCTCCGGGCTGAGATAATGCATACTTTGTATCGGGCGCGCTTCGTAGCCACGAAGAACGTGTTTAGGTGCTCGACGATCGGAACGACTACACACAACACCGGGCCAGACAAAGGATACGTAGGTATACCTGTGTGTGCCCGTGAGGAACGACGGCTACGAGGCAGAATAATTGAATCGAAAAGTGTTCCTGCTCACGTTTTTGCGGAATACCTTCCCGTTCGCCCCGTGGATGAAGATGTAACCTCGCTCGCCGGACGGACTGGACGCGAATAAAATCGTCATGCAACAGCGAATATCGAGCACTGTCTCTCGCGTGGAGCGAGACTGCTCCTCCCGCGGACGATTTTAAATTCCACAGGGAGAGTTCAAGCGGACGGATCGTATAAAACGCGCGGGAGCCTTGAGAGTGATCTAACGCCGGCTCGGACGTATCGATCGATCACTTCGACACTCATCGCGCAATTAACGTAACGATTAAGTATTCATCGTGTTGCTCGTTTCTAGACCCCGGTAAAACCCGGCAACAATCTACATCGTGTCGGGGCTAAACGCTTCTTCTTCTCATCGATCTTCCATCGTTGCGTTACTTACGGATTCGATGCGACGCCTCGCCGCCGGTTACGTGGAACTCGTTGAAATCGATGATCGTCTCGGGTCTGTATCGCGCCGTTTCCACTGAACCGGGAGAGAGACACAGAGAGAGAGAGAGAGAGAGAGACAGAGAGAGAGAGAGAGAGAGAGAGAGAGAGAGAGAGAGAGAGAGAGAGAGAGAGAGAGCGAAGAAGAAGACTGAAAGGAATATTCTTCGACGCGTCCCGATTTCTTGTCCGGGCGCCATCCAAGCCCCTCCCGTATTTCAATTAATACTCGACGATGCGATCGAGCGTTGCCGCAAATAGACTCGGAACGTTTATAACTCACGCAAACAGTTTTTACCCGACCTGCCCACGGCTCCCCCGGCTGACGGCCATTACAGCACCTGCCGGCCTAGGCGACCTGACCGCACAATGCTTTCGCTAGGTATCCGCCTCCCTTCGCCTCCTTTCCCTCATTCCGCTCAGGTTTCAACGATTCCACGGTCTGGAAAAAAAAAGAAAAAAAATTATGAATATTGAACGACGGCTAATTACCGATACGGTTTATCGACGGCGGAACAACGCTTTGCTCCCGTTGTAGAACGTTCGAACCGCGATATACACTCGCGAGCGTACACACTTTTTCCCGTTGGTATTGTTCGAGCGAGAAAAATCGGGCGAGCGCCGAGACGCGCGATTAAAGCGCGAGAACCGAATCGAAAACGTTCGCGTACCCATTTATTTTCGTAGCTATTGACCGCCGACGCGGGTGGGAAAGGACTACGGGCATAAATTTAAATGGGACCTCTTGACCTTTTAAAATAATTGCCTGATTCGACGACGGTCTGCGCGCCGCGGCGGAACGAAAATTTCTTAATTTCACCGCCTCTTTCCCGTCGCTTTCGCGCTCGATGATGTACGATTCTATCCGTTTTCATTATTCTCCTTTTGCCTCGCAAACGAGCGTAAACGACTCTCGGCCTTATCCGTTATTACTCGCTCGTCATACTAATCGCGTCGAATGTAAATAGGATGTGTTGCATACTTTGGTATACGGTACGAGCGAGAGCGATCCCCGCGCTTACATTCGTTTCGTTCGATGATACTCGTCGAAAGAACGGGCGGAGAAAGAATCGACGAGAGCGGGGCTCGATTAATCGGCGGGATTTAATTAATTTTCTCGAAGCGCCACCGAATTTCAGATGCATGAATCACTGGCGCATCGACGCGCGCCGCGCCGCGCCGAGCCGAGTCAATGAATAATAACTTTGCACACGACGATGCTATCTAATCCCGGAGTATTTTTTGCGCTACTAAAAACGCGAGGACGCTCATTCGTCCGTGGCGAAATTACGCATTCGTCACGTGCGCGAGACACGTTTGTTTTATCGGTATGCACACGTACCCGTGCATGTGCAAACGCCGCGGCGGCCGTGTATCGAGACGGAGAACGTGGAAAAGGGGAGAGAAAGAGGAGCAAGAAGAAAGAGCCTGGACAACATTATCCAGCGATTAAGAGTCTCTGTTAAGAAGCTTATAACTCAGAGACATTACGGTAGTTGGCCAGCGTAATGCATCGCCTGCGTTTATTAACCCGTTCACTGATTTCGTTGCTAACAGACGAGCGTAGATCGTTCTGCATAGCNTGCGATATACGGTACGAGCGAGAGCGATCCCCGCGCTTACATTCGTTTCGTTCGATGATACTCGTCGAAAGAACGGGCGGAGAAAGAATCGACGAGAGCGGGGCTCGATTAATCGGCGGGATTTAATTAATTTTCTCGAAGCGCCACCGAATTTCAGATGCATGAATCACTGGCGCATCGACGCGCGCCGCGCCGCGCCGAGCCGAGTCAATGAATAATAACTTTGCACACGACGATGCTATCTAATCCCGGAGTATTTTTTGCGCTACTAAAAACGCGAGGACGCTCATTCGTCCGTGGCGAAATTACGCATTCGTCACGTGCGCGAGACACGTTTGTTTTATCGGTATGCACACGTACCCGTGCATGTGCAAACGCCGCGGCGGCCGTGTATCGAGACGGAGAACGTGGAAAAGGGGAGAGAAAGAGGAGCAAGAAGAAAGAGCCTGGACAACATTATCCAGCGATTAAGAGTCTCTGTTAAGAAGCTTATAACTCAGAGACATTACGGTAGCTGGCCAGCGTAATGCATCGCCTGCGTTTATTAACCCGTTCACTGATTTCGTTACTAACAGACGAGCGTAGATCGTTCTGCATAGGAAGTCAGACGATTGCGATGAGAACACGAGTGATCATTTTTTGATAAGCAAAATTTTTAGTCTCACATTTTCAATGTGAACATGAAATTAAAAGTAGCGATCGACGGAATTGACGGGATCGTACTGGCGCGCGTGGGTGTATCGCGTCTCGACGGGTGGAAAANCAAGTCAGACGATTGCGATGAGAACGCGAGTGATCTTTTTTTAATAAGGAACATTTTTAGTCTCTCATTTTCAATGCGAACATGAAATTAAAAGCAGCGATCGACGGAATTGACGGGATCGTACTGGCGCGCGTGGGTGAATCGCGTCTCGACGGGTGGAAAAGTTATGACGTATTACCTGCGCGACGTATTTATTATACGCCCGGGAACGATATTAGGCCGGTGTGAACGGATATTATGAGCTTAGGTACGGACAAGCGTTTGTCGTGTGCCATTAGCCCGAGCGATTTATGACTAGAGTGACGTTGTCGCTCTCGGGGCGCCAGGATTTTTCCGCCACGCTTTTCGCACAGGCACCTACTGCCGCTTCTTTTTTCCGGGTTCCCGAGTTTTCCTAGATGCGCTAAAACTCGATTTCCCGCCCGTTGAACCTTGACGAGAAGTTCTCGGCGAAGACCTTGAAGATTTTGTAATAAGACTATAACACGCGTGTGCTGGAGGATCGTATGGCCTCCGTAATTCCACGTAACGTCGTAATAATAGCGGGGAGCTCGCGCGTGCCTTTCGAGAGCCCTCTTCTCCTCTTCTCCTTCTTCTTCCCCNAAGTTCTCGGCGAAGACCTTGAAGATTTTGTAATAAGACTATAACACGCGTGTGCTGGAGGATCGTATGGCCTCCGTAATTCCACGTAACGTCGTAATAATAGCGGGGAGCTCGCGCGTGCCTTTCGAGAGCCCTCTTCTCCTCTTCTCCTTCTTCTTCCCCCCATTCGTACACCCTTCGCGCTTCTTGGTATCATAATTCAAAAACTTTGACCGTTGTTACAAGCCATTCGAGATGTTTGATTGATATTCATTCGAGCCAATAACCGAGTGTTCAAATTTTATTATTCAATTCTAGAACTCGTGGCCTTAGTCGACGTTCCTTTCGTACAGACGTTCGTTCCATTACAGGGAAAATTAGTGTTGCATAAAACGCGGTTCCAGTTATCGTGAAAGGGAAATCGCGAAAAGAATCGATCGGACTCTCGATTTCCTCTTATCCGGGCGAACGGAACAAAGAAAAAGAGAGATAGGGTTCTATATATGGGTTAATTCCGTTAATTGGATCGAGGGGCCCTTCTACGTCATTTTTACGGACCCTGCGCGAGTGATCGTGATTTCGAAGAAGGAAGGCCGGATCTCTCTCCCGGTTAAATTGAAACCTGGGCGTGCGCGATATGATAAAAACAGTGATCTCGCGCTCCTTAGTGCTTTCCAAAATTCCAACGTAATCCGTTCGCGAAATCCGGCTTAATTAAGGAAAAGGTTTTCTCTTTCACGTTCCAGTTGCTTCGTAAAAAGAGAGGCCGGATAATGGGAGAGGAGTTGACGGAAGGCGCGTTCGCGAACGAATAGCCGCGTTCATTAGACGAGATCGGCGCGAGAGAGCGTTCCTCGTTCCTGCCTTTTTTTACCTTCCTCTCTCTAACCGGAGCAGGTTTTCTCTAGGAATGCACGCAGACCCGGCTGTTTGATTTATGGTCAAAAGTAGTCTTGCATCTAACCGCGTATTATATATTACACGCGCGGGCCCAGCTTTGCCCACGCCGATGTTGGCCTATGCATTCGCTTTTAATGGAAAGCCAGGATGCATCGGGGGAAACCTCGTTTCCGGCCGGGATCCACTCTTTCTCGAGCGCGCACCGTCAGCCTCGATTCGATCGTCTGGGGGTAATTCGAAATTCGTAAACGTTTCGACCCACAAAGTAGAATTGTACTCGATAGACTGGATCGGTTTGACGCGATACTTCATTTCATACCTGTCGCTCCGGCGATAGCTATCTCCACGGAATCTCAAAACTGGTTCTCTCGATGGTTATTTTAATAGCGACAGAGTATGCAGACAATTTAAAACGTTTCACCTTCTCCCGTTATCGTTGCGTATCTGCCGATCTCCTATCTCCTAACAAATTACTTCGACACCATTATCGCTCCATTGGGCAATCAAATCGATCTCGGTTTATCACGCCCCTCTTTACGAATCACTGTATCGTCGTAGTTCTGTATAAACGCGCTTTTCCGACCTCCGTGTTTTTGACTCTCGACACGACTTCTCGACGAGGGAAAAAAAGAAGGGGCGGCTGCAGGTGAAGGGACGCGGGTATAATAGACGGTAAAAGTCGTCGTAATTTGCCTGGAGCTGGCAATAAAACTGGCAAACGGTCGCGCGGTCACGTTTCGTCCTCGGACAGTGGAACATTTTGCACGGGGGTAGAGCGAGACAGGGACTAAAGCCCCTCTGTCAAGGCATCTCGATCCGTGTTACGCAAGCCAATACACAGGACGAGGGACCCCACAGCCTCTTCTTTTTTTTTTACGGCGGAACAGTCATAAAACGTTGTGGGGCCGGACCTCCGCGACAATGAACATAGCTGTTACTTTTACCTTTCTTTAGACCCACCACCGAAACCGACCGTGTGGCTCTTCTTCCGGGTCTCGGCCGCGGCCCGGCCAGTCGGGCTCAATCCGTCGCGGACACCTCGTCGACTTTTCCCTCGTCGATCGCGCTCTCCGTAATCGTAAATACCAGTTACCTCCGGGGTCGGACCTGTATCGGCTCGTCGATTCTTATTACAGTGACAAATTCGGTGCGTACGTTTCGGTTAAACTGCGATCCGATTTTCGCGATCCGTCGAACGTGGGGTCCGGGGATCTAAGCATCTCGCGTTACCGTGGCAGTGACAAACGAACGGGAACACTACTAGTATAACTGAAAGTTAAAGAGAAGGCGACCGGCGGACTGGTTTAACGAAAGGAGAAGAAGAGGAGAAGCCATGAATCGTACGAATTCGATACACTTTGTACGCGATTCTTGGACGACGTCAACGCGTATGCATTCACGCCCCGCCCACGAGGATTTACGATAGAATGCTGAGACGGCGGCCGTGCAGAATGCAGCCGAGAAGTCACATGCGCGAAAGGGAAGCGGCCCGAGGAACGGGTTTCCAGGACGAAACTACACACAACTGGACTGGACTGCAAACGTTGATTAATTTCGCCCGGACTTTCGTCACCGGATTCATCTCGGTCTAGGCAGCGATTTTACGCAACAGAGTCGGGGTGGTCCGTTATTCCTTAGGAACGTTCTCTCTCTCTCCGCGATCCATACTTACTGCCGAACGTGTATACTTAGTCAAAGGTCTCGCGGTGCGTCCTCGATAGCTAACAATCTTCTCCTTCGGTCCGTCGTGGCTCGCTCGCTCGCTTAAAATGGAAAACCAGCCTCGCTAACTTCGCGAAAATTCCTTTAGCGACATTCCTTGGGACGTCACGACCAGCCACTTATTGATTAACCTCACATCGAGGCTCGTACAATTTCAGTAATCGTATTCCAGGCTCCTTTCCTTCTGCCCCGGAGAAGTTTACCGTCGGATCGGTTCGATCCGAGATCGTTTCCTCCTACCCGATTCCCGTTCGCTCCTAAATCGCCTCTCACGACGTCAAATTAATTTTATTTATCGAACATAACGCGATTAAATGACGAACGAGTCTCGAATCTGCGTAGAAAAATAGTTTTATCACTTGCGGTTTGTATCCGACGTCCCAAGGCGAGGATCATTGGAAAGCATTTGATTGATTTCGTATTCGTGAAGCACAGTTGCGAGAACGGATTCATAAGGGGAATACGATATCGCGCTGAGAGGATCCCTCGCTCGGGATGAAGGCAGCCCGGCACGGAATTGCTATTCAGCTTGTCGATTCCTCATTACTTACTCTCCGTAACTAAAATTACACCTTTCGTCGGCGTCTCCCACGTTCTCTCCGATGCATCGGATTTCGTGTCAGCGCGCGAATTCACACGGAGCGCGCGCGTTTCGCGTCGCGCGGACGATCCTATCATTCCGCATTGTTCCGCGGCGACGTGTCAACTTATTTACAGAAAAGGAAAGAAGAAAAAAAAGAGAAAGGAAAAATACCGATGCGATCTATGAGCCGGAATTTCATCTACTGTGTCCCGGGACTCGTGGAACGGGGGTGGTGTTCCTTCTCGCCGCCGTTTCGTCCGGAGCAACAGCCTAGCAATTTGTGCGCAAGACTTGAAATTTGCTTGCAAAATGCCGGTTTCGACTTGGGAGGAGTATAAGTGTGTGTGTGCGCGTCGGTCGGAGGTTCTTCGCCCGTTTTCGTGCACCACCGATTCGTCGATGGTTCCCGTTCGGGGCCCACGGGCCTCCCTCTCTATCGTGATATCCACCCGTTCCTTTTGACCCGTTGCACGTGCATTATTTCCCTCGGCTCGCCGCTTTTTCACTCCCGACCTTCTCGTTTTCCTGTAGAGAGAACGTGGACACGAGATAGGGATTCCCGTCCGACGATCGTATCTCCCCGCGAAGGCGAGAGACTAGAGGCCGGCGGAAAAAAAATTCTGCTGCGCTGCCTTTGGAAAAGGGAGCGAGGGAACGACCGAGAGCGGAGTGCAAGAAAGGCGGCAAAATGTAAACCAGTTATATCGCGCGCACCCTTCGGTTAAACTGAAACCAAGTGGTTTTATAGCGCCGATCCGTCTTGCCGTGCTATAACGAGTTCGTGACTCGACATAATACGATAACCCCCTAAATGTGTTGAACTTGTACAGAATCGCGCGCGCGGGTGCATGCCGAAAGTGGAAGCGGGATCAGAGGGTGAGAGAGAAGGATAGGGCGAGAAGGGAACGGGGTAATAAAGAGTGCGTGGCGGAAGACAGGACAAACTGCCGACAGTGGCTCTTCTTCATCCTAGGAGGTGAAATAGCGAGCGTAAATCCCGCGCACACGTAAGAATCATTACTTTAATCCGGCCTCGCGTTCAAGTCTTCCGACCTTCCCGCGGAAAAACTCGGATCTCACGGTTATTCGGACGACCCCCGACGAGTTCATCGCGTTCCTTTCATTTTTAATCCGTTTTCGCCGTCCGACCGTTGCCAATAATTTATTACGCCTGTGAACTTGGAAAATTTGGGATTCACGCGAAAATTGTGACCGCGTACGGTTAATTCCGACGTTCTCTCGCGCGCAACCTCGTCCGGGAATCTGTTAACAGGTTCTGACAGATATCTATGAAACGCTGGTATGAATCGGTTATCGCGGCCGATCTAAACGCGGGATAAATTAATAGCCGTTGATCGCTATCTTAACGCGCTACATTCGCACAAGGCTACGGAAATTGGTACAAGAAAAGGGAGGGTGAAGAGTGCGGTTAATGAAGAGTACAGAAGCGGAAGAGAGGCGAAATTAATATCGTCGAATCCCTTTCCTGCTACACTAAACAAAACCAGTGTCTTCTCCTCCTTTGTCTGAATTTTAATTTCAGTTTTCTAATTTTTTCTCCTGTGGTCCGATGCTCCACCGCGGAGGTCTCTGATCTCTCCGCCGATAAAAACCTATTCATTCGTGCCCGGAAGATGTTATAATTAAAACAATGGAGAATTAATTTTCTTATCGGGGCTACAGATCTTCATCATTAAAGCATCATTTTTTAACACGATAGCAATCGGGCCTGATAACATCCGACGACGTAAACTATTTCGCAGAAATATCGACTATTCCGCGCGGGTTCAGAATTTTTTCCGACGGTGATTACACTACCGGCTGCCCCGCTGTGCGAGGATGCACGACAGTAATGATGATTATTAGCGTGAATAAGGCAAAACAATAATAAGCGTCTCCCATCGAGCTTTCGCGCCCGGAGCCTCCTCGCGACTTCTCTCCCTTTAACCGCGATCCCGATCCACGACCAATCGGTTCTCTCCGCGGTCTTTCTAATATCACGTTGCGCGTCCCCTCGTTCGAAATGCTCGCGTCGGATAAAAACGAACTCATGGTCAACCAATTCGCGTCGGACGCACGAAAATTTGCACGCCCGGACGTTCAGTAATTTTTTTCGCAATCCGATATCGATTATCGTTTCGATCGTGATGTCCGACGGGCGCGAGCGGACGGGATTGGTTGTAGAAATTTGCAAGGTACAAATGCGTTTGCCGGGTCAACACAAGTAGGGCGAGGAAACAGGTGAAAGAACGTGAATTTTTTGGCCCTCGATGCGGCGCGTGCGTACCGACGAAACATCGCCGGAACACGGGCATAAACATTGTTCGAAGATACGCGGGACAAAGAAGGCCGGAAAGGGAAAGAAAAAGAGGGCCACCGCGGCGGGGCATTAAGATGGACGGTGCCAATCGTATGCTAATAAAGCCACCTTCTGTTTGCTCTTTTAACGGCCGGGGGGGAAAGAATCCCCGGTGAATGTTTTGTCACCCGACCGCCACGGATCAGTACGTGTCCTACATAAGAACTTGCCCCAATTCTTTTTATTGTACTCAGTAGTAGACCGTTGTTCTCCCGCCTAATGCCAGAGATTCAGCATTTGTTCCCGACTTTTTTATTGCGCGCACCGTCACTTATCTACGCGGCGTGGGAAGAGATATCATTGTTCTCTCTTTTCTATCTGGAAATCGGACGTTCTAAACCATTTGCAATTATCATTTTCATTGAATCGACGTCGGAGAGATCGTAGAACGGGCG
>SMSR01009993.1:0-10039 GCA_019453355.1 Ceratina japonica
TTACAGTGGCTCGTGTCACCCTCTACGGTCGAAGAAAGAGGATATGACACAAGGTAACATTTTATTTATAGACACTTTTTATAGTTTTTACTTGTGAAACGTCTACTGTCTTACAAGTCTTACAGTTTGATCCGTAGTTGAGCGATCGTAATTCATGTATCGGTAGAAAATAATTTTTGAACGATAAGCTAAATCGCTGTATGACCGACAGTATTACCGACGAGTAACCTCCGCGTTCCGCTAGATGTCACCGCCGGTCCTACAATTTCTTACCCACCGTTTATTCTAATGCCATATGAATAATGAATCAAATACTCGTAAAAAAAAGTTTGCATTCGTATATAAATTTACGTAACCGTTACACGCGCGTGGCCGTTGTATAATCTCGTGCCATACCAAATTACATCGTGTCTTATCAGGCCAAAATTATTTCCTGCGCAATAGACCGACTAAACGGTAGGAATATCAATAATTAGATCAGTGCTTATCATTCGTATTTTCCATTCCCGTTTTTATGGAACATGAACATTTTTTGAAACGCTCATAGCGTTCCTTCGGCTTAATAAAAGATACTGGCGTGTAACCCCGTTTCACCGCAGCCACTTCAAATTCGATCTACGTTCATGGCCTACTTCCGAGGGTCTACGCAAAGAATCCTGGCCACGACATTTCTCGGGCCATCGTTAAATATCTTACTCGAAATTCGACCAAACCCCAGTTCATCGATCGTTCCCATGGTTAATTTATTCCGAACAGTGTTCCGTAATGAAAATTAACTCGGTATCTTTGTATATATGTTGTTTAAAATTTTCTTCGAAACCCGGAATTTCTCTACGAATAATACTTACGCGAGGGACAAACGTGTGAACGGTTTTATTGTAAAAGTCTTTTATCGATGTCCCGAGCTCTTTCACGTGACACGATTACGTATACATCTATAAATACCGGAAATTAATCTTATCTCGTCAATATATTATCAGGTCGACCGACGACGACGAAAGCACAATGAATAAATTTTCGAAAGGTCCGTCGTCGCGTACCGTCGGTAAAAAGTTCGCTAGGCGACGGTTTGTTTCGAACAAGTTTCCCAACACCGTTTCCCTTTTGTACGGAATAAAACTGTTGTCATCGATTGCGACATTATAGTCGTTAGCATCGGCGTGCAACGTGATTTCTACGTCACCCTCTCTGACGTTCCTTCACAGTCGACTCATTGACACGTAGACTATTGATTTTTCAGAAAATATGTAATTGTCAATGGATCGCGTGTTTTTCTAAACGTATAATAAGCGCGTTAATAGATTAGATTGGAACGGAACGTGTTTCAACTGTATAGTATACTTTTATCGCTTATATTCCCTTCATTAAATCGTTTCACAAAACTAATTTTTGTATAGGAGAAAGTCTGAAGAATCACAATGACGGAGTTCGTGTAACATGTTTTTAAAACAGAAACGGGCGTTTCGAGTTTTGAAGCAAACGCGAGATATTATCGTTACACGTTACATTTGTTATGCAAATACGTACTGCTATATGTATATATCCTCGCGTCACTGCTTATTACTGCGTCCGTATCATTGTTGTTGTTTACGCGTTGGTATTAGCGCGTCGGTCTATTTTCTATTTGTTATTGTTGCGCGCACATTGTTGAAACGATCGGCGAACATCTGCTACATTTTTCCTCGTTTTCAGGAACGCAGCAGTCGCGTATTCCACGCAACAACGTAATCGTCCTTCCCTTGTGACGTAATTGTGAAAAATCGTTACGGGGAAAACTCGTTAACTCGACAATACGTCCGCAGCACGTGGTTGTCCTTTGAAGCCAATGACGTCAAATCGAAATCATGGTCACCGTGACCAATCGCCATGGAAACTGGTCGGAGCGTGTGTACGCCAATGCGAGAGAACGCCTACGAGGATTTTAAAGTTTGTAGCCGATAGTTCGGAGCAGGCCATCCCAGCTTCACGGATCAAGTCCTTGTGATAGGTCGGGGATGAAAGCGCGAAAATAGCAACAGGTAAAAATGTACAAAAAATATATTCGCTTTCGAACGAATCGCACCAAGTCGCTTTCACTGCGTTCTTCGAAATCTAGACGCCTCTTAAACCATTGAACGTTCAAAAATTAAAGACCGACGTCGTATAGAACGCGTATATGTAGGATATCGGAGAATCCGGTGGGCGAGTGTCTCGCGTTCGTTTAACGTAACAAAAATGCGGCCGTTCAGCGACTGTGTAATAGACACTTTTTTCGGTGATTGCGTAAGATGAAGCGAGTCCGCTGACGAAGTTCAAGTAATTTCCTTCGCTTTCTGTGTAAACTCCTTTATTCGCCTCTAATAAAATTAAGCGTAACGTTTGTGGAATTCGAGACGCCTGTAAACATGGTAAATCACGTGCTACGTACTGTAGTGTAGAAATGCGCGTATACGTACGTACGCAAAGGAAACAAGCGCCAAGTACTCTTACCGATGTACGCCGTACGCAACAGATAATTGCATACGATCTTGTAACGTAACACGGCCTTGCGTTCGATTTACTTTTCTCTACAGGCTAGAGAAGAACGGGCTCGGGGTTCATTTCGGGCGGCGGCGTGGGACTCGCGAAGGTCAGCCTGAAAGAGGGAATAAGGGACAAACTGGAAAGGAACGCTAGCGGGATTGTATTGTGTGTCGGGCCCAGAGCGATTGTCGGACTATTCCTATTCCAACGCGGCTCGCTTTAACGCGAATACACCGTGACGACGGGTTTCACTTTGCCGCAATGTTGGCAGCTACTGCCAGTTAATGCATTTTCACTGGCGGGACAGCGATGCTAAATGATACGGTTTCCTGTTCACGGGAAACTCGAAACTAACCCCCGGCACCGAGCTATACCAAAACTCTAACGCGCCACGTTATCGGATAGCTGAAAATGTAACCTATGCGCAAAAATTTCCTCTTTGCGCCGGCTGCTCGTAACCGGAACTTTTCGTAGATTTTATTACATACATACGTACGTATAATGATGCAAACAAGATTCGCGCACGACTTAAAACTACTTCTAGCTAAAGGGCGTACGTTTTACTTTCGACGACCGACAGAGAGAGAATACAATCTAATTTCTAGCATCTTAAAAAGATATTTGCAACGCAAAGTAGTGTGTGCTCGTCCGATATTACAAGAAGTGCTAGACAAATATTGCGCGCGGTAAACTTTTGTAAAGCGTACGCGTGTGTTCTCGCTTTTGAGTCGCGGGTACATAATGAAATAATGTAATCCCTGTCGACGATAGGAAAATGATTTGGGTAAGCGAGGCTCGGGTTTGGCGTTCGTCAGCTTGTCTCGATTATCCTCGCGCGGCGGCTCAGGTGGGGGAGGTTGTCGGCACTAGCGAGCGTCTGCGAGGGAAAACGGAACGGTGCACGGGTGCGAGAAGGAGGCGAGAGAACAACGCGGAGAAAACGATTCGATGGACGAGGAACGCGAGCACATCGTGGCACGCGCGACGAAGAGGGAGAAACCTTACGCCGATTCCTCTCGAGGTCGAACACGCGAACGAGACAGAAAAAGATAGAGACCGGTCCGTTCCGGCGTACATATATACATACATAATACATACACGCAACGAGAACGCCGTACCGCACCGTGCATATCAGTCAGAAATGAGAAAAAATGATCGCGCGCGCTTCTACATATTTATTTATTTACTTGTATTTCCTCGTACGTCGAATTCGCGATAATAATAATAAGAAGATATCTAACTGGACCGCGTATACTTTTATATGTGCGCGATTCTAAACCAGTTGTACGTAAAAATGTTGATGCGTTCGTCTCCTCTGTGAGTTAGAAACGTCGACTAACGTTCGTTTTCTACTGAATGAAGCGAGCATCATGATTCTGTGTTGTGTGATAAAATGATCGAAAATCGATGGGACGGACCGATTGAACGAGAACGGTAGGAGACAATGGGGAAAAACCGAGAGGTCGAGAGGTTCGGCTCCTTTCGTCGAAAAGAGAAAGAAACGTAATCGAATAACGCGCGGTAAAGAATGGATGGAGCCGGTGCGTGGGAGAGAGAAGAAGAGACGCGCATGGCACGGGCAGCAGCGGGAACGGCGAGGAGGAAGAGAGAGTAGAATGGAGAGAGTGCCACGCGACGCGCTAAGCGGCGAAACAGAGAGAAGCGTACGGGAACGGCGTGGTTAGGGGGAGTAAATCGAGTGGCTTGGTGAGCGGTGCTGTATCCTGATGGCGAGAGGAAGCCGAGGAAAGGGGGGCGAGGACAAATGACGAGGCGCGCGAGCCATCAGGGCCGTATGCTCGAGAGCACGCGACATGCGTTCCGGGAGCCGTACGACCTTAACCCTTCACCGATGTGGTTAATAATCGGGATAAGTAAGAAAACACACCGTGTCTCTCGTTTTCAATTACACAATACCTTCGAGTTCGACACTCTCCCCGAGTATACCACCAAATCTGTCTTTCCTATAGTAGTTACGACTTAGCGAACTTACGACACGAGGAACGCTTTAATAAATAGGATTTAACGTAACTACTAACACACACACACACACACGAACCGTTACATATTTACAAATGGTATGCGAGAAATTCCCAAGATCGTAACTACGTCGTCCTCGTGTCGAAATCGTTTTCGTATTCTTATATATTCTCCGCGATGAGATTGCGTAAAGAGGTTTGTTCGCGATAAGATTTTGTACCTACCACTCGACTCGCGTGTAGGCCGCCGATATTAATTCGTCGTTAAGTTAACAATCGTTTATCGAAGATATCGCTGACTCTGCTTTTTGCGAAGACACCGACGCGACGGCCGACGTACGTTCGGTGTACTCTGAAAAATTAAATTTCGTCCATTGGCGACGGGAAAATTTTTTAATTAGATATATCTCCGAGCGTACGCGTTACGCGATCTATTATGTGACTTTTTTGAGAAAGTATCCGTTTTATATCGTCCGTTTTCCGAGAACCACGCTAAATGGTACGCAGCAAGTTAAAACCGGGAGACGCATAACTTTGCGTTTACCGGTAACCCGGGCTAGCCATAACCCGGAGAGTGACGATGGAACGCGCGCGGGAAGGAGAGCGAGAATAGCGGGGCTAGAGCGAGACGAGGAGTCAGGCTTGCCGATAGAGAAGGAGAGGACACGTTGAAATAGAACGGGAAAGAAGACCGGGGTCGGGAGAAGAACTAAAGTAGAGAGTGGAAGAGAATTCATGAGTGCCTCGCGGACTTCTTCGCATTAACGGTCGCTACGAGAGAGGAACGAAAGACAAAGAAACGCGTACACGCTCACCGATACCGGTGAGGCCAACACGACCTTACTCCTTATCGAACGTCATTCGACTCTCTACCCGACTGAATTACAAGATTTTTATTTACGAACCGTGGATCAAATGTACGCCACTTTGTAAGAGCCATAATACTGTTAATTATTATCTCGCGGTCGAGTTAAACGATCGTTCGGTTCACTCGGTCCACTCGTTCCCTGCGACGCGGGACCGTATCGTCGTCGAAATTGTATCAGGATTTTTATCGCACCCTGTACATTCGGGGGAAGATAGAAGGAAGCGTGGAAAGCGCGGCGCGAGCGAAAGAGAGATGGGGAAAGGAGAAAACAGAGAGAAAGGGGTGCGGATGGAACGAGTAGGAGGGACAGACGTTCTACCGTTGCTTGGAACGAGCAAGCTTGGCTCGAGTAGTGGGAGATGGGGTTCGGGGGATGGGTGGTGGGGCTGGTTAGTGGGTGGCAACTGAGCACCAAGTGATAGGGGAAATCAGTCGCGGTTCGAGTACCGCCACGTATGCACGTGAGCGGGTGTGCTCGTCTTCCCGGTGAGCTCTCTCGGTTTCTCACTGTCCGCTCGCGACTTGCGACACGCACCGCGTTCCTTCTCTCTTCTTCCCTTTCTTTCCCGTCAGTTTCGCCGAGGGCTCCCTCGAGTAAACACCTCGCGGAGAGCGTGCTCGAAATTATTAGCCAAAATATTCCGAACTTTCCGACCGAAAACGCATTCTTTTTTTTATTTCGCTCGACTCTTTCGAAAGCCCGAAACGGACGAGGCACGCTTGCGCAGCGTTTCCCCCTTAGCGAAGACGGGGGGACACCAGGCCAATCAGAAACACCGATGTAAACAGAGAGTAGAGTTTTAAACGGAAAAAGAGTCGGTGGCTCGCGAGACACTCGCAATCGAGAAACTTCGTCTCATTCTTTCCCACTCCTTCTCTTTCTCTCTCACTCTCTCTCTCTCTCCCGCGCTCTCTAACTCTTTCTAGCTCTGTCCCTCCCGCCTCCGAGCTCTCCTCGCTCTTTATCTATCCCCGTCGCTCTTACTCTCGTGACGAAAGGACGTTCGAGATAATCCGAGCGAGCCGTTTCTTCGAGGGGAAAGTCTGACTTTGATACACCAGTTTTCAATTGTCGCCGGACGCGGAGGACACCGCGTTGTCTCCGCGTTGTGTATACACTCGTTTACCGATAACGCGGACCTGGCCTGGAATTGTTATTGCCTCCGTACGACTCGTTCATAACCTACGTAATTCTTTACTAGGTGTTTCGTGGCGCGGTAACGGGATCGGTTATCGTGGAAGGTGAAGTGACTCGCGGAGACATAGTTCGGCCGGTGTTAACGAACAGAAGATCCCGACCGAAGAAGAAGAAAAAGCAACGAAGAAAGGGGGAGAGGAGGACTGGCTCCTGGAACAGAGGGCGAAGGCGAAGATGCTCGACTTCGAACAACAGGCAAATCAGGCACAGGCCCTGGCTTCGCTCGACGAGGACTGGCACCTGCTCGAGGGTGAGTACACGACCTTCGCAATTCCTCTCCTCTCCCGTTTTCGAAACGCGCAGACACTGGCGTAGAACTCCGAATTGTCGCACGACGCGCGCTACTCGGTGAAAGCTCCGTGCCTGCTTCATCTTCTTCCTCGGACGACGATCACCTTACCGGATATCGTTCGACGTCAGCTGAACTAGAATAACATTGGTCCTATTAGCTTCCGACGACCGCGTTCGCTTCTCCTTAATTCCTTTTTCATTGATATCAGCTGTTTCTAGGTCAACTTTGATTTCCAAGCATTCGTTTAAATACACCTGGTCGCGTCGCATCGTGTGTCGCACACGACTGTGCACAGGGCACTGGGGGAAACCGTTATTGTCCTTCGTCAATTGTGCCGGGAGTAATAGGAAATAATTAGATGAGACGATAACGCGAATCGAGAGTGACAGTTTCTGAAAGGACAGCCTCAAGCGGAATAAACAGATAAATTATTCGAACATTATTATCTACGCGTCTGATTGTTCGAGTTTGCGTACGAAGGATAAAACTTGACCTCTGACACCTCTGTAAAGTGCGCGTCACAGACCTTCGGCATCTTCACGCAGTGTTACGCACCGACGTACGTACGTGTCGGTAAATCAATTTTATTTGGAAACTCGAAGATCGTTTGTTCGCCATTCAGGCCGAAATAGAGCCGTAATTCGAACGGCCAGATTCATTAGTGCCTCGGAGGCCCCGTTGCCTCCACCTTCGCGTTAACTTTGTTCGCTGCCAGAATGACGTACGATCGTTGGTTGATACTGTATAGTCGAATTTTATCAGCACGTTCGATAACGAATATCACGGAGTTATCGGGCCTCCGTTGAACGCGCGGTATACTCTCTCATGTAATTATGCTTTTTGTTAGGCGTTCTTTCGCGACGAATAAACGCTGTCTCCGAGATGATAATGTTCCTTTGAACCGACGATCTTGCCCGAACGATGATTAAGTATGGCGTTACGGACACTTGGCTGTTTTACACGTATGCGTAGCCTTTCTTACCGAACAGCTGCTTTCCGGGCCGGCGTCGTCGTCTCGGCTTTCGCGTGCCTTTTTCTGGCCTCACGAATCTTTTAGGCCACGTTCACGGCTTTCATTGTGATTCTTTAATACGCGTGCACGGTAGCCATCGCGGAGAAGTTACGGAGCGAACGTAAATTCTCTGTTACGTCGCGCAGATGTGTCTGCGGTTACGAACCGAGCACACCGCGTAGTACATTTCCAAAAAGCCGTAAAGCAAATTCGTTAATATCGAAATACGGAACACGTTCGATCGAACCACCTTCAGGTGTACGCCACTGGTCAGATTCCTAAATTCCCGACTCATTAAGAAATATGTTGCACGTGCACGAGTGTGTGTGTCGTTGAAACTCGTAGCTCCGGCGTAATTAATACACTCGAAGAAAGTCAGAAAGTTGAAAGGAAAGAAAAGTGAAAGGGCGAGCGAGCGCGCGCGGATGTGTAAGACGAGATTTAATGTGTTTATATGCTTGGAAATGGAAAAAATGTAGCGATTAACACGGGCGTGTACGTGCCCGGTTAAACGTGGCCGATCGGCGCGGGGTTGTTTTGACAGAGAAAATCGATTGATCACCGATATATTCGGTTCGCGTTCATCGACAGAAATTAATCGGTTCGCGTACGGTCGAAACTATTTAGTTACAAATATTCCTTGCGCGCTTTGAACGCGTCGCGTCGCTCGGGATATGTAGTCTGGTTAATTGACTTTTAAATTTGTTCCGGAAAATCGAGATTCTCAGTTACGCCGGCTGGGGGGAAAACACGCTCGGAACTTTATTTAATATGCGAGCGATACGGTTATACTCGACATTTTTAATCATATCGACAATTGAAAAATCTGGTTAAACGGTTGAAAAGCCGTCGACACGAAGGATTCCGGCGACTTGAACGATGTTTCTGTGCGAGGGAAGAGGAGCGCGTCGTATCGGGAAGCGCGACTAGCACCTGTTTCGTGGCGCATAAATGTTTGCGGGAGCAATATCGTGTTTGGCAATGTCAACCTCACCTGCCCAGTTCTGCCGAACACGTATTTTTCCAACGAACGGCGCCGTAAATCGTTCCCGACAAATTTTCAACTCCAATTTCGTAGACACGATCGTCGTCACAATTTATCCCGTACAACCACTGTAATTCCATATGGTATAAGGTTAATCGGCGTCGTCGCAATTACGATCGTCGATCCGGCGCGTGAAAATTCGCCCGTTTACCATCGTATTTACACCTGTTGAGATCGTGGGCGTCAACTTGGAACATCTGTCGGCGTATCTGTTCAAACAGGAACTGACGCAACTCGCCTCGGTTAAAGCACAATGGCCGCGATTCATTTTTTCAAAGTATCTCGCCGCGTTCGAATTTCGTCCCTCTCTTTCTCTCTCTCTCTCCCTGTTGCCCCGGCGAACAGCGAATCTAGTAGAGAACCGGTTACCTACGAAACGCGAATGATAACGCGAATGCATGCGAGGGTTCCGCGAGTGGGGAGAAGCCAGTAACCTGTCGCCTGAATTTTCGCGGTTGTATCTCGGGAAGGAGCTCCGTCTTCATGAATATCTAAGGATCCCCTACAGCCAAACCGTTCTCTCGTCAGACGAAAGGGATGAACCGAGATATTCGCCGCCGCGAAACTTTTTTCTTTCCCGGTATAACTCGCGCATTGATTCCCGACCGTTCCCGTCCTCGCCCATACACACACGGCTCTCTGTTAATCGACGACGATCAATGGGTTTACGTAATATCAGCGATCGGCCGTTTTCGACGTCGCTCGGTGCCGAATAAATACGGCCGATTTTTCGACGGGTCATCGATTCGAGAAGGCATTGGCCTAATTGCCGAGTCAGGGACGCGGCAACGTTTACAGGGCTGCTCCGTGTGTTGTGTATACGCGGTTCGATCGCGGTACTTGCCCGTTCCAAGGACCGCGAGAGTTCGTTCACTCCTCCTATCCTACGCTGTCTCTTCTATCCGACTGCGTTCCATCCGAACGAACGGCGCGCGTTATTCCGAAAGATCTCTCGCGGTAACGATCGGANTTTTGAACCGACGATCTTGGCCGAACGATGATTAAGTATGACGTTACGGAACGCGAGCCATGTGACACTTGGCTGTTTTACACGTATGCGTAGCCTTTCTTACCGAACAGCTGCTTTCCGGGCTGGCGTCGTCGTCTCGGCTTTCGCGTGCCTTTTTCTGGCCTCACGAATCT
>SMSR01009994.1:0-28999 GCA_019453355.1 Ceratina japonica
CGTTTATGCCGGCTATCTGAAATTAATTAGAATTCTACTTGATAATATTATATTCTTGCGACACGCGAAGCAGAGCTTAGGTCAAAAGTTTCTTAACACATTGACTGCCACTTTTTAGAATTCTGGTGATTATATTTTCTGATCATTTATCAATAGATGTTTTGTAATGTAATAGTATATTATGCAAATTTTTTATTATTATTTATCTCCCGCAACTGCAGGAATAAAATATTTTATCTCTCGCATATGAAGGCATACAGTATATACGTAACAAAAGAGCCACTTTAGTCCCGCTTTGTAGGGAATAAAGTGACTATTATAGGTAAGCCGTGAATAATAGTACATTATGCACCAAGGGAGTAAAGTCGTGGATTATTCCCGCGGGTGGGTTTGCTGCCCTCGCTTCGCACGAGCAGTAATCACCCAAGACAATAATCGACTTTACTTCCGTGTTGCATATAGGACTTTATTCACGGTTTATCTGTATAACCAGTTTATTGTCTTGAAAAGTTGGACGTATACTCATCCATCGTTCAGTACCAAAGAGATCAAAACCAGAAGAAGTAGTATCATTATAATCGACTGAAAATATATCCAATATTTCAAATGTAAATGTCTCTGAACGTGTTTGGCTATTAAAATGTTTTCAAGTTTTTAAAATAAATAAAGTATATGCAGAAGAAAAGTATTTTATTCCCTCATATGCACGAATAAAGTATATGCGTGAGAAAAGAGCCACTTTTGTCCCGCTTTTGAGGCCTCATTTAAGCCAACTTTGATTCTTCTCTTCCTTGAGGCTATCTATTCATATTTATATTAATATACTACCTCGAATTTCATCGTAACTGCACAAATATGTCAAACTACGAGATAATTCATCGGTGGCAGTGAACGTGTTGATGAATAATCGACATTTCAGAAATATTAATATTCGAAGATTATTTATGGCAAACGTTATCCTGCCAATTTGTCACATTGCCATTAAATCGAATTGAATTATTAGTAGCAAAAGCTTTCGTGTAATAGCGATTTTTTTTTTTAATTAAAAAAAGAAGAGCTTGCTGTAGGGTAGTGAAGGGGGAGGCATTCGACCTGGAAGACTTCCATTTATGGTACCGTTCTTGATCAGAACAATTCATCCGCTCGTGGCTATTGGTATTGGCATTTAGTAGAGCGCAATACATGACAATTTTTCAATATCGCCGGCACGATGNATTATTTATGGCAAACGTTATCCTGCCAATTTGTCACATTGCCATTAAATCGAATTGAATTATTAGTAGCAAAAGCTTTCGTGTAATAGCGATTTTTTTTTTTAATTAAAAAAAGAAGAGCTTGCTGTAGGGTAGTGAAGGGGGAGGCATTCGACCTGGAAGACTTCCATTTATGGTACCGTTCTTGATCAGAACAATTCATCCGCTCGTGGCTATTGGTATTGGCATTTAGTAGAGCGCAATACATGACAATTTTTCAATATCGCCGGCACGATGGAAAGAATGCAGTGTCATTGGGTACACATCCTAGCATTGTATAGTCGGGATAATTTGCGACGGCAATGCCTTCGAAAACGCCGTAATGGAACTATTGCGATCGTACGTTCTCGCTCTTTCACTCTCTCGTTTTCACTCGCGTCCCTTTCTCTCTCTCTCTCTCACTCTCGAACGCGGTGCTCCCGTCGTGCAGAGCCACGCCTGCACATCCGTTTCCGGCTATTTTTGGCAATTTTCATCCATTCACGTGGCCAAATAATACGCGAGCCACGGTATAGGACTCGCGCGGCCATTTGAAAGGGAAATCGGGTTCTTCGTAGAGGAAAAATTTGCCGACCAAGCGACGGGGAAAAATCTCGATTATATTTCGACGCACAAACGTTTCGACGACTAACGAAATGATAGAATGAACAACGTGCTTGATTGAAATGTCTCGTACAATTTTTCATTTATTAAATTGACAATTTTTAGATGGAAGATTGCCCTACATATGATTCGTTAATAATAACAATGATACGGTTATTTAATACAAGCATCTCAATGTTCAATTGTTAATTATATGGTCCGAACGAAAATTGAATAATAATTCATTTGTTATCGAATTTCAAAATTCATACTGGACAGTTCTTTCTTAAATCGGAATTTTGCGCAATGTGCACGCTGGTTCAGGTATCAATCTGTAATTTCATTTTCGATCTTGTCGGCCTGCGATGGAATCACGTCAGAGTAACTGATTATATTAAATGAAAACAGTTCTTTATGAATCACATTCGAATGGAATACGCCGTATCCATATGGAGCCGTATTGATATCTCGTTACGAAAATTTCTATTTCATTTAATTAATCGGGACCTTATTTAATTCACATTCATCGACCTTTTCACGATCCGTTATCTCGTGTTCATTAAATTTGCTATGCTTGATTAATCCATTTCGTTTGATTCAATGGTACATTTTCGCGTACACAAAGACATTTTTAAATGAACCAAGTGTAATCTAAAACGGACGAATATGAATGAAATTTTATTACTTATAAATATCGTATCAATTCGTTTGCATCAGAATTCTTTTCTCGCTGTCTTGCACTTAAATAAAAAAAGGAGGAGAAAAATATATCAGATGAAAAATCGTCTATTAAAAGAGTCCATTTATTGCAACAATTTTACAGATACTCAAGCTCATCATATTATTTAACCGCGAATGAAAAACGATGAGGAAACACGGAAGTTCTCACGCATTTATCTCCTGTTCGCTTACAATCTTTTGTATGTATCTCCCTTGGTTCTTTTTCCATCTCCGACTGTTAACGAGCGCGTAAATAGGAATTAACGCTGTCAGTAGGTACAGTCTATGTATATTCATTATGCATTGCGGTATCGCGGCGTGGGGTGCATCGGCGCGGTATCATCGATTCTGAAAACATCGCCCGGGCTGTATTCGCCGATCGGTATCGAGCTTCCTCATATCTGGAGCATTAAATCCTTTCCAGCCGACGAGATCGGTCAGTTGATAAAAATACATAAATTGCTTCGAACACCACGCCGCCGCCGCCGTGGTTGCCGACTGTGCAGTTGAGATCGAAACAGATCGCGCGAAGCAGTGGCCATTGTCCGTTTCGAATCATAAATTCACGTTTCACGGATCGGACCGGTTTGATCGTAGTATTCGTCAATACATCGAGGATCGAATAATTTCGTAATGGAAATTTCGCGCGAGGCCGCCCGGTTAATCAGTTCTGTTTAATTGAATTTGAAATCGCGAATTTCATAGTTATTTAGCATTGGCAGTTTAGAAGCGGATTAACCGCACGCGAATTATTTTCACGGAATCGCAACCACGGAACTACTGTTGCGTCCGACTTGTTTCCCGCGCGATCGGTTTTTAGAGGGCAATGTGTATGCACATATCTAATATTATGTATACCGTGATTAAAGAAACTGATATCGGTAATCGTCTGAGGGAAGATATTTCGCTCAGAGAGCCAATCTCCCAAAGGCAATAGTCAGAATTATTCAATATCATCGATCGGCCGGCTCAATTTCGTGGTTGCACCTTCGGGCGAGCGTACGATGCGAAGCAAAACACTAACTTTGTACCGCGAGTTTATCGAGGGATTGACGATCTTCTCCGAATGAAAGCAAAAAGTTCGAAAGAACGATGGAGCCGTACGAGCAGCCGCAATACTACCTCCATGTTTTATTTATTATTAGAAAATATATATATAGCTAAAAACTGTATTACCACTTTGCAGTACGCGCTCATCTTTTTCCTGTAAATATTTCTTTTCGCCCTGGGGTCATATTATTCTTCATCGTTGGAGTTTCACTTTAAAACCGCACCTTTTAAAATTTCGGACTTTTTTTTATACCGTCTAGTCGTTACGATTTGTTTTAGTTTAGAAGTGTGCATCAGTTGTGATCCGCAGACTCGATTAGGTGCACCGCGCGTTTCCGCGTGAGACGCGCGTGTACATAAAATTTAATACAAAAAATTCTTGCAGTGCATGCCTCGTAAAAGTTTCCTTTACGACGGGAGCGGTGCGCGGCGGGTGCTTTCGTTTGAAGAGAGAAGCTAGAACGGAATAGGGAAGCTCAAACACGGGAGGAGATATAAGTTGCGGAACCACGAATCCGTAGGAACTAATATATTCTGCCAGGCAGAAATAAAATTATTCGTCTGAAAGGGTATTATCGATATCCGCGGGATATCGGAGCCGAACCTTTATGCGGTCTAAGCCCGGCCCAAGAGTTGGATATTCAAATGAATCGATATCAGCTGTTTTCTTTTTCTGAAATTAATTTCGCCCCCGAAAGCGGGCCGATTCCGCCGCGCTCGTTTCTTTCCCGCAATGTCGTCCTCGGCGAGTCCTCGAGCCCGGAGCCTCCCGCCTCCGTCCGCAGCCGTTTCGGCTTCCGATATTAAAAATAATCATTTCCTTCCCAAGCTTCTTGATGGATCTGGACTCGATTCGCGACTGCTCGATTACTTCGATCGTCCCTTCCGGCGAGAGATATTATTATGCTATTCACAGATCGCTCTCGATTTAGATTTATAACTCCTGCTCTTTTCGTGACAAATAATCAATTCTATTTCACTTAAGGAGGTTCGTCGGTGAAATGTGCAGATTAAAAAGGTTCCGGAAACTATTGAAATTCAATGGCTAATGTGAAATGAATATCCTGTTGAAAGGAATCGATTCACAATCTAGTATCCGAGAAAAATGGGTTCTTATACATGCGCTTTTATGGGGAAGGTTGACAAAGTTTATTTAAAAGTTATATATCATCGAAATACGATTAAAAAGTTAAAAAAAGTATGCAATATAAAGCTGAGACAATACCTCAATATTTTACGGCATTATTGCGTTTATATTTAAAATATACCTCATTGATTTCAGTGTTACATAATTGTATGTTTCAATATTTTTACATTAATATAGAGACATAAAAAATAATTTTGTTAATATGATTTTTCGTTTTCGAGGATCGGTACCTTATTTATTTATTTATTCAACGGGTTAGGGAACCTTTTAAAGTACAATAGACAATCATTAGTTCGAACAGCACAGATACATAAATATGGTATAAGAGATATAATAAGCTCCATGAATAGATATCTAAGTGAGACATATTATATTTAAAATGACAGGAAATGATCGCGAAGCTTACGTCTAATAACAGATACGGAATCAGAGAAAATGTCAAATAAATAGCTAAGTCTATTAGCTTTGGACGTCGTCCTTGCAATAACATTAGCGTGCCCAAATCTGGATTTAAACCTTTCTTGATAAAAAGTAGTGGTTGGCCTAAGAGAGCATTGGGGCATTGAGCTTGATTTGCTCCAAAAGTATCGGAGAGTCCATATATTATGGTTAATCAGATTTCTGACGAATATGATTTCAGAGATAGTCCTTCTGTTGTGATAGGATATTGAATTTGCACATGATATGGTTATAGTTATGATCTGTATACCGTAGAGGGGAACCGGTCAGCAGAGACAGAATTATGATCACGAGTTAGACTCGTTAAAGTACGGCAAGCGATTAACCAAACCTTATAAAACACATATTTATTTAATTCTATAGCCGAAACCTTTATATTACGATCTTAGTAAAAAATCGAGGATTGAGTAGCTTATGGAGAATTAAGTAGCTAGCTAAAAGGCAGCGTTGGAACGATTGAAATAATTCTGATACAGAAAAAAGCACACAGGTCAAATATTTATTTTTACTAGATCAAAAATACGTATAAAACCATTATAATAGTAATGTGATTTAAACGTTATAAAGAATTAAAGTTCAGCACAGTGGAATTCCAGAAGTATACCCCGATCATCCCTCAATACGTTCGTACCTATATCGAAAGGATTGAAATAATTCTCAATCAAATATCTATAATATGCTAGAATAAAAATACGTATAAAACCATTATAACAGTACTTTGATTTAAATGTTATAAAGAATTAAAGTTGATCACAGCGAAGTTCCAGAAGTATACCTCGAACATCCCTCAATACGTTCGTACCTATATTGAAAGGATTGAGATAAATCTGACGCAAAAAAAGCACAGGTCAAATATCTATTTGTACTAGAATAAAAATACGTATGAAACCATTATAATAGCAATGTAATTTAAATGTTATGAAGAATTAAAGTTGAGCACAGCGAAGTTCCAGAAGTACACCGCGAACATCCCTCAATACGTTCGTACCTATATATCGGTGTTCAGACAACCATTCCCACGACTTAATTAAAATTTAACCGCGCCCGGCACCTCTAACAAAATTAGCAATATCAACTCCCCTCGTTATCAAGAACATCGGTACTCGCGTCCCGTCCCGCCTCCCGCCCTTATCGTCCAAACTATTTCGCCGCGCGCTCCCCAACCGTCCCGCGCCGCCCGGAACGAGGTTGCCGATGTAAAAGTCAGCTTCGAGCGTGGCTGAATATTAAAACATCTCGTTGAATAATTCTCGGCGAGCGGCTGAAAATAGCCAAGAAGGAGAAAAGATCCGAGAGGGAGAGCGCGCCGCCTCGTTCCACGTAGACCGGCGGGCGTGCCGGCGCTTGTCCCGGTGAGAAAGACAATTTCAGGTTAGGAAGCACTTCATCACTAATGCATAAAGCCGTGAGAGGGGGAGCGAGGGGAACCGGGGAGGACGCGCGAGCTGCGTCGCGACGTAAGGGGGCGAGATTGCCGCGGGGGCGGAGAGGCACGGCGGCGCGGCGCCCGCCGAAGGGGACGGGGCGAGGCTAGAAGCGGTAAGGGGGTTTAACCGACGGCAGCCATGTTTGTATAATATATTCGACTGCAATAATAGAGTCACTTTGGAAGCAGCATTACCTGCTTGCTCTACTACGCCGGCTTCGTAGATTGCAGCAACGACTGTTTGCACTCGCTAAATATAATAAAGCCAGGGGTTCTCACGTGCGCGCGATCCGTGCACACCCGACACGGGCCGGGGGGGAGAGGGGGGTGGGCGCCGAGATCTCCGAAAGAGGGTTCGAGGCGCAAACGACCCCCGGGTTTCGAATCGTGGCTACGTGAATTTCAGTCGAGCGAATTTTACTCGCCGTAGCCGGGCCATTTACCGGCGGCGATGTTAGTTTCGGGACGATACCGGGGCCCACCGAACGCAACCAGATAAAGGAATTTTGACTGTCCCGCTATTGCGGAGGACGTAACTCGGCCGGTTTACGATCGTAATTCGCATAATGAACCGACAATGCGACCGTTTCGACTTGTCCCGGTGTTTAGCAACCTTCCATTTAGCCCGGCTGCCTGTAAATTGGAATTGGTCGACGTTGACAATTATGGGTTACGCCGTGACATAACTCCGCTTCTCAATGAATAAATATCCTAATTTCGAACAGGGTTAAGCATTAGCATAGACACTTAAGTCTTGACTAAATATAATCGAACATACATATAAATATTTGTATATTTGAATTTTAACGTCCAATGATAGAATTTTTAATAATACTCAAAACGACCTGTTATTCTTGGACGAATGACTCAACAAGAGTCAGTTTATTTCCATTATTATTATCGACATAGTTGACAGATAACAGTACGAATGACTAGGTAGTTTTACCGTTAGAATTTATACAAGATGATTTTCTTGGTTAATTTTAAGTTGTGACATTTTAATTGAATGGTTCCGTTTTCGGGACTATGAAGTTTGTGTTTTTGATCTTTTATAATATTAACACTTGATAAGGGCTTACAAATGAGCCGAAACCTTGTACTTTACAATTATCTTATGGAAATAAACTGACTCTTGTTGAGGCATTCGTCCAAGAATAACAGGTCGCTTTGAGTATTATTATAAATATTTGTAATTGACGATGTTTCTGTATATAAATAACGTGTGAGTATTTAAATATTCAGCCACGCGAGCATGACCGATTTTTACGATTTCCTTCAGTGAATCAGAAATATTTCGATCTTTGTCGTGCCTCCGGTCTAATCTCCGCGTTCCCCAGAACGCTAAAAGAACTTCATTTACCGTAACTTTTTTAACACGTCGTAAATCGCGCGTACTTCGGGAATAGGACGAGTGGCAGCGAGGGGGTGGAAGGGTCAGGAACATTATTCCGACAAGCTTCCCGACGTACAAAGACAGTCCAAGGAGACGCAGTGGCACGGCGCCAAGGCTGAACTTTGTCGCAGAATCTACACAAAAGAAGCTGCGCCGTTGAACGTATCGAGCCACCTTTTGTAAAGAGTGCGACTGGAAATGTTGGAAAAGAGCGTCACGCTCCCGCGCATTTATTGACTCCGTTAAACTTGGTCCCACATTATACAGGCAACACGTAACGCGTTACAGGGCCGTAAAGCTCGCTAAAACGAAGGGAAACGGGGGAGGCTGCATTGCATAACTCTGAGTTAGCCTTTTGATAAAATTTTTATATCACGAACGATATAATCAGTAGTAAAGAGTTACGTGTAGAACGCGCGGGCCTAAGCGCACAAGAGACGTGACCACGAGGGCTTAAGTAAAAATTCCCTTCAATCTCGCTGCGATCTTTAATATCCTTGAGGCGGTCAATTAATTACTCTGTAAGAATAATATTAAATTACGAAATTCCTTCGTCTACCGACTTCGATATTAGAATAAATTTCGCAAGATAAATTTTATCAGCCGTTGCATCGACTTTCCATATTATTAAACTCCGCGGACGTTATCAGGATACATTATTAATTAACCGTGTCGACCGCCCCCTCGGTTCTTTTCCCGCGTTAATAGTTTTTGCCGCTCGCCCCCGTCCGCCCCCGCCCTCCCTCCTGCCGCTCCACCCACGGACGGCTCGTTTTTTCTTTTAACGCCCTTTGTCCCGTTGCCCGACCGCGTTTGCTTTATTCTCCTTGCTGGTTTCTTTTTCGTGCCCGTCGAGTGTCCCTCGCCGCCCTTTTTTCGCCCTGCTAAACGGCGAATAATCGTCTGGCCATGAGCCTGATCCTTTTGTTTTCCCTCGGAACAATGCGGTATTCCACTGTCTCCGTTCGTCCTGCAGCTGCGTCTGACCACAGCCTGGCTGTTACTACTTGAGAACTTCACTCCGCACTCTTTCCTGCGATCCTGCGCCTCTTTCTCTTTCTCTTTTTATTCTTTTGCCTTCGTCAACTGCAGGACCATACGGTGCCTCGCGTAACGTTGGCCGCACCTGCCCGCGCGGTTTCTCTTTTATTTAAAAACGAGACGAGTTTGTTAGTTACTGGCGAAAGGCCTTTTCCTTAAATAAATATTATACAAATCGCTCTTGGTCGTAATTTTTATGTTATTTTTCGTTTGACAACGACGAAAGACGGCGAGGTTCTGAACTTTTGATTACGTGGAAAACAAAGGAGATTACGCGGAGCATCAATTAACATAATTCCGGTGCTGGATGCATGTACACTACTTTAAACACAATTATCGTAGCGCGTAGGTATCCTGCATTATAAACCTTGTAAACGGAGTCTGAAGTTCAACTAAGGATGGTTGCCAGAGAACACACGAAACAAAGGGCAAGAAATTAAATTACGAGTATTAAACACATAACTAGCACGAAGTGCGAATATACTCCTTTCCCCAGGAATTCCATTCATTCTGGTTCATTCAAAGGATTAAAAGTTCAACGATATCAACGGATTTGCCTTGCGTTTTCAGCGGGACGGCTTCGCTGAAGTATATGAAATGCGCGCTCCATAAATTGAATAATTACGTTGTACAGAAGATTTGCATTTAATCGTCTTTTATAGTACTTTCATCGAATTTTAATCCGATCGTAAAACAGCACGGTCGTTCGCCGTCCTTGGGATATCGCAACTTTTAATGGACCAAAGACACGCAACATGCTCGCGACGGCGACGGGGCGTTAGGAGGATGAGGAGGAGGCGGTCGGGGAGGAGGAAGCGGGTCAAGCAGGATTCTCGCCTTGCTCGCGCGAAACATACTTTAATATCCTGCCAATTTAATATCGCGCCGCCGCGTGGCCACAGTCGCGATTTTTAATAAAGTGTCATCCGCGGCGGAAGGTCCGCGAAAAAGTATATGTCGCACAATTGCATTTTTCCCCATCATCTCCTCCTCCCCCTCCGCTCACCTTTTTCGTTTCGTTCTCTCTCGCTTTTTCTGTTTGTCGCGTCGCGCCGTCGTAGCCGGCAACCTGTGGTCGCGTGTTTTGCCAGATTTCCGTCGACGAGAGCCAACCGAGATTCTCCGCTGTTATTATATTTAACCAGTGCAAACACGAGCGTTGCAGTCTTAAGGCCGTGCAATGATACGGCCGCGACTTGGTATGGCTGCCGCGAATACTTTGTTATGAGCTGCGACGTACATTTAACGAGAATATTAGAGATTCAGACAAACCGTCCGTTACGCTTGTGCTCACCCTCTATGATAGTAACGTGAACTCTGATAAGCAAGGCCAGAGAAAAATTTCTGCCTTATTTTCAAATAATAAAATTATTCAAGAGTTTTCTGCTTACGTAAGATGAATTTTCTTAAAAATTTTGGAAATGATCAAATATTAGGTCGGGGAAAAAAAGATTCATTATTTTTTCGGTACATGCAGCTGTAGTGATCGATATCTCATAAAATATCGATAAAACAATTTCAGATTTATGGTCGTTGGAAAGATGACATTTCGCACTAAAAAATTCTTTTACTGTTTTTTGGTCGGTCCATTCAGTTGTGAGTTAGAGGGTGTTAAAAATGAAAGTCAACAAAAACAAAATTCGGTACATTTTACAAATTTTCTTTGATAAAGGCAAAAATGCAAGCCAGGAGACTAAAATTGTGAATGGTGTTTATAGTCTCGATACTGTAACAGCCAATTACGTACAATTTTGGTTTCGTTAATTCTTTTCGGGTATTTTTTATGTTAAAGATGCACCTCGGACAGGTAGTCCAGTCGTCGAAATTGTCGATAAAATCACAGAAATATTATTTATTTTATATTGTTATTTATTTTTAAAAATTGAAAAAATTTTGATAGCCAAACACATTCAGAGACATTTGAAATATTGAATATATTTTCAATCGATTCTAACGATACCACTTCTGGTTTTGATTCTTTGGTACTGAATGATGGATGAGTATACGTCCCACTTTTCAAGACAACGAAGTAGTTAATGTCCATCATGTTTTCATTAGATTCTTGTTCTACGACTTGAAACAAATAACTTTTGTCTGAAACAATTTTTATTTTAGTCATTACTTTTTACAACATTGAAATTTCAAAGTCGTTTTAACGAAGAAAATCATTTCATTTATGATAAATGAAATTAATACCCAATTCAAATATTTGAGCACTTGTTAACTTGATTTTCTTATAATTAGGTTGCAATTCTCCTGAATTATTCGTCGAAACTGTCGATAAAATCACAGAAATAATCGAAGTTCGACCATAAAACAGTTTCAAACCATTTGCACAAAGCTGGATTCAAAAAGAAGCTCGATAAAATTTTGAAGTTCACGTAAAAATAATGGATTCCTATTTCCCCAACCTAATATTAATCTGGTATTCACGCATCTCCATACGCACATTATCTATCTCCTCGTTTCGAAGTACACTCATCAATGACGGCTTTGGAGTATCATCAAAGCAGGACATACCTGCTCTGAGCCTCGCTTTATCGGATCCAACGCGTGGATAAAAAATTGACGCTATTATAACTATGTATATCCAATACCGTGTCCGCCTTATTGGTTTCCAATATTACATCAATAATTTCCGTCTCTATCCGTTCATTTGACGGTCGTTTTTCATTGCGTAGGGTTGTCGCGTGAAACAAAAATCCTATAATTGCCGCATCGGTAGAACATCCTTCTCCTATTTGTAACAATTTCCGTTATCCGGATCCGCCGATTTAGTGCCGGCCCGGCCGTTTTGACTGGTTTTTATCGGCGTCGCCCATTTTCACCATCTCTACGGCTCGCACCGAGGACGTGTGTAATTTTACTGTGGTCCTACATCATCGTCCAACAGTGACAAGATTAAAGTCCAGAGCTCCGTCCCACGGAGCGGCCATATTATTGGAAAATGGAGCCGCAGTATCCCTACGTGCACCGTATACGAGAAGCCCGGGGCAAGAATTGATTCGAAACGCTCGGACGACGGTCAACTGTTCTAACCGTCCCTTCCTCCGCGAACCCTCCTTGTTGCTTGACCGACCACGACGCCACACTCGTTATATTCTCTGGGAACCGTCCCGTGCCGCGTGTCCCTATTCCTGCTCCGCGTCGAGGATATTCCTGCGCCGAGATTAGTGGCTCTAAATCAGCCACGGTAACGCCGGTCCGTGCAGCTGAAGAGGAACCTTGGCCATTTCGGGGGAGTGTCGGAGGCTCCATCCGAGCGATGTACTCGTATCAAGGAAGCCGGAGGGATGAGAGTGAATAATCTAGCCGACCGGCGCAGCGACGCGTGGGATTAAAGAAGTCTAGTCTTCCCGAAATCTCGGTTATCATCTCCGCGTTATCTGAATGCATTTAAGACCTGAAACGGTTCCTGTAAACATGAATGTGTGGTCTAGATCGAAAACATCGCTGTCTAAGTTTGTCGATGGCTAACAGCTTCGAAATAGTGAATGACGTGACGGGGTTTTATTTAATCAGCATCGGTTATTATTAGAAAGCGGAGTAAACAAGTTTTTGTCGAATCTGTTGACCAATTTTTATCGCCTCGGCAAACGGAACTTCACCGTTAGAGACCAGGTCAAAGTTGAACGTCCCAGACGACACTCGCCTCGGTCGTATCTCTTTCTCTCTCTCTCTACCTCTCCGTTGGCCGCTATTGTTTCGATTTACCAACCGGGTCCGGAGTTTCGTTTATTTAAAGACTCCGGAGCGGAGCGCGTTTCTATTAGTATCAATCATCTGTGGCATTAGCGGGGCTTAGGGGATGGGGCGTGCACCGGGGGCGAGCTTCCCCCGTCCGGATTGAAATATCATTTCAGCCAACCTGCACGTAGATCCGTTGATCCGATGGCTTGGCTGTGAAAATTTTCTTCCTGCCTGCCGACCGGCCGCGCCGCGCTGCCGCCGCGCGCCGTTGTGAGGATTTATCGGTCCGGATAAAAGTAGCGACGGAAGATTCGCGGTCGGATCGTCTTTTTGGCGGTGGGAGGGCTGCGGCTCGACCAACCGGTCCCTCTTAACGGCCAGAAGAAATGAGCGCTAGGGGGAAAAAAGGTAACATCGAGGGCGTGCAAGAGAAAGGGTCGGAGAATAATTTTTGAGAAAATACATTTTTCCACTCCTTATTCGCGCCGACGTACCCATTCGTTCTCCGGACCATATACCGCGCACGATGGCGCTTGGCGTAGCGAGAAGGATAAACCGCCTCTCCCTTTCCAAGTAATTTTTTATCTAAATGCTTTCGCCTCACGGAGTTGCCGGCTCGAGGGGTCGACAATGGTCCGTGTCGCATCTCCGCGTAACGTGGCGCCGTCCGATACACCGGAGAGACCGGCCTCGTGAACTATTGGCCAATTATGTGTTTTCTCTTTTTTCTTCCCTTATACAGAGTTATCCAAAATAGACTATATGAAATTTTTTTTCAATAAAAAAATTTTACGGTTTACGATCGTAATTCGCATAATGAACCGACAATGCGACCGTTTCGACTTGTCGCGGTATTTAGCAACCTTCCATTTAGCCTGGCTGCCTGTAAATTGGAATTGGTCGACGTTGACAATTATGGGTTACGTCGTGACATAACTCCGCTTCTCAATGAATAAATATCCCAATTTCGAACAGGGTTAAGCATTAGCATAGACAATTAAGTCTTGACTAAACATAGTACAAAAAAATTATACTCTTTTTAGTTTTATCGGTTTTATTCTTTAATTATCAGGTATTGTCTATGACAATTATGTGTGAAAAACGATATCTGCCAAATGACCATCACGACTCCGTTTGCAGACATCAATTGGAAAATGAAAATTTTCGATGACGTTTGGACGTATTTGCTCGTTTCACCAATTTCATTTCTAATAAATGAATGTTTTCATTCGAACGAAGTGTTTTTTGTCTGCCAGACTATGGTTTATCATGATCCAGTTTCATCAAATTTTGAATTGTTTGCTTCGATGGACGATTATGTATGCCGAAAATATCACGCAATTTACGATTGGTATTTTTTATTGAATACCGATTTTTGAAATAAATTTTAATAACTTTAACACGCTCTGCAATCGTGGACGACTCCATTGTTAAAATTGTCTATCATTGTATTACAGATTAGAAATAAATGAAAATGACAAGAAACAAACATAGCGTTTGATAGATATTCTTGTTCAACATCCTAAATATTTTAGATAACTATACATATAAAAAATGGTTAATTCTCCAATCAGCTCAGGCTAATGGAAAATAATGATTGAAACGATCTCTTATTATTCTCGAGTTTGAGTATGCTGATATAAATAAATATTAGTATATTAAAAATAATGAAATGCATTGCATTTACAATTTACAATAATTGTACACATTTTTCAAACCAATTGTTTGCAATCCGTGCATTAACATTCGGCGGAAAACGGAAACGGGTCGTAATATGTTTCACCACTTGTACTCATATCCGGTTTCGGATTCGTTTAAAGCCGCCTTCGAACTTTGCGTTTCAGAGGTTTAATTTCGCACAGGCGATAAGACAAATGATCGGTCATAACTTAATATCCGTCTCATTTCCATACGGCGCGTAGCCCTGCTATTTATTACGCTTTGGTAACGCCTGCAGACAGCCAATTGCGTGCATCTAAGAATGGCCTCTCGCGCGCCACCGTGATTTATTTCACCGGCGAATGTGATCCCGCCGACAAAATGTGTCTTGCCGGTTCGGTTCGATCCCTCGGAAATTTGCGGTAAATGCCCCGGCACGAAACAGGTTAGTAGCCTCTTACAGCCGATTTCGTCTCGAGATCGATTTTTTTTAAGAGGGAAGGGTGGGCACGTGTATTTTCTAACACGCGTCGACAACATAGAGTTTTTAAATTTTGTTGCAAAAATGGTTCAGACACCCGCGTACAAAATTGTAATTATGGGGCACGTTAGTGCAATATATTGCACAAATGTTAAAATTACAATTGGCAATATATCGGCGGAAGTGCAGCAAATTCACACTATCCATTATTGATCCCATATATGTTCCATATTTAAGAAAAAAAATGACAAGCATGCAATTACCAATATATTGGCAATAGCGATTTTTTTAATACATATTTTATTAATATTAAAATAGTAGACAAATTAAAAGTTAATTCTAAAATTCATTAAAGAATTATAAAGCATTTATTTAAATTTTGACGAATTTATATACAGGCTCGCCTATGTAACAATTTTATTTAATATGTGTATGTACATAAGTTTTAAAAAATTTGTAACATTAACATATTTTTAATTTTATTTTAATTTTAATTTTTAGGATTTCTTAGGGTGCAGCACATCATGTTAATTACATTCGTAAATTCTTGCGGTTTCAATCTGCTTGTACACTTCTTATTTACATAGTCTGAAATTAATTTTTAAGTTATATAATAATATATATGCAATTGAATAATATAAAATTATAATAATACTGCTTACGCTCAACCGCGTTAATTGCAATACTTGCAAATGATTGCCTAATGAACGATAGGCGAATCTGTTTTCAAAGTCTATTATAAATTTTCAGCTATAGTTTATTGAAATTGGTTGAAATCGTGTTTAGCAAATTGTCTTATTTTAATTTTGATTAGAAGCGTGTGTGATTAACCGATTCCAGCACATCGAGTTCGGGTCGATTCTGCAAAACCGTCAATCCATATTTCAGGCTAATTTTGTGGGTAACATTGACAGTCTTTCTCATCGCATTGTCATCGGAGTATTTCTCCTTAATTCATATTTGTACTCCAATATTATAATAGAAATTATAATCGAATTTCTCACGAGCTCTGGAGAGTTTTTCTGATTTCGCACCACATGAACACCAGATCTATTATCAACCGCTGTATAGCAATTCCTCTCGTTTTATTTTTACGAGTCCATAAAGGAGCCATACCCACCCTTCCGAGCGTCACGAACGATTTTACGGCTGTTTGTCCGCGCGGCGCTCGTCCAGCTTGTTGCACGCGTTAATCGAGCAACGACTTCGGGCGCCGTTCACCCTTCCATTCCTCGATAGGGGCGACGGTTTTCACCGGCCGGGAACGTTGTCGACGGAACGACATTCAGATTGAAATCACTGCCTCGTTCCAGCGCGGATCGTATATGCAAACAGGTCAGGGAACAGCTATCGTGGAAAATCGTCATGCCCCGGGAAAATGGTCGCGCGGTTTCGATGAAGTTATTTGTTGCGAGTACACCTTCTCGTCGAGTGCAAAATGCGACTGCGAAGCTTAACGAGGTCGTGAAATACAAGCATCGGAGGACAGGAGCACCGGGTATATACATGCCCTAACTACCTGCTTCTGTCTTTCCGCCTCGGTCTCTCTTTGTTCTTACGTATCTCTCCGTCGCTCCCTTTCGTTCCGCATCCCTCTGCTCTCTGTCCCTGTTCTATCTGGCACCCCCCCCGTGGGTGGCCCTCCGACTCCGTACTCGCTCCGAGCTCGCGCTCTTCCTTTGGAGTAGGGAACATTCCGACGCAGCGAGAGAAAATAGTGCGGTGAACCCCGTTGGAAAATTCCTACGCGCAATGAGTGTTCGATGTAATAATCGAAGTTGAGGAATTCGAGGTATTCGCCCTTTGCCCCGTCTGTCCCCTCGCTGTTCAATCGTCGTGTACGAAATATCGATCGGGCAAAGTCGATTGGGGCTCGTTTGCAACCGTCGAATCTTAATTAGGAAGTGCCGGGGAATAAAAAACACTGCTATATTTCCCTAGTAGAAAAAAGCGGGGAGGGTCGCCGCGCGTTTGATGAAATGGTTACCTTTATTCCTTGAATTCTACCTCATTGAAGTTCCTCCATTGTACAATTTAAACTGGAACGTTCGGATAATGAGTATTACGTTAAAAGTATCTGAAATTTCATGCGAAACGGTCGCAGCGACTCTTTCGTAATAAAAATACATTCGACAAACGTTACTAAAAACAAGCACGATAATTCTGTCATTTACCAAATAAGGGAATACAAACAGGAATTAATTCAGAAATAGCAGCGTTTTAAACATTGTAATCTACTGCATCGAAATTACGTGAATCGGAACCCGCGAGAAACATTAAACGAGCGTAAAATCCGTTGAATTTGAAATGCGAATGCAAAAATAACCGGCCGCAAAAATATTCCAAGGTGGAAATCGTTAAATGTAAAACGCGCGTCAAATCGTCCCTGATCATCGTCCTTCGAGCATTCGACCGAGTTCAAATCGGCTTCTTTCCTCTTTTATTGGTCCTTAGGCTGTCTCCTTTTTCCCTTCATATCCTTATATGCTTCTATCTTCTTCGATCGCTAAGAGAAATAATAAAAGTCCATCTATTTAAACCGTATGGAAATGAGACGAAAACGGAAAACGGATGGCGGCCCGCAGAACCCATTCCATGTACTTTGCGGCCATGGCAACGAGCACCAACTATTTCTTGGAATTTTCCAGTCGCGTAAGCGATGAGTCCGATCGCTCTTCGGCCTCGATTCTTTTGAACGGGGGACACATCTTCCCTTTGTGGGATTCTTTTTGGAACGACACCCCTTTGTGGTGAGGAGCGAGAAGCATTCACGCGGCACTGTACGAGTACGATTCTGTTTTCGCTGTTAAACAGACACCGTTTGATCGGCGGAGAATGTTCTTTTACGTCGATACTGTATTGACTGTGGTAAAAGAAACGGAAGAACCGGATGACATTCAAAAGTTGTCTCTTTTATAAAACGGTTCGGTTTTCATGACTTGGTTCTCTACCGTCGACAGTGATATTCTCAATTCAAGTAACAAGTTTCTGTTCATACTGTACAAACGATTTTCTGATTAGATTTATTTATCGAATGCGTATTGGGTTGTTCAGAAAGTTCGTGCCAATTTTTAGTAGATGGATTAGGGTACGACTAAGTAAGTAGTGTCACTTTAATAGTCTCTGGACAAACTTCTCACTTTTTACTAATTGGTTGCGTCATATTCTGCCAAATCCTCTACCTAGCCAATTAGCAAGACAATAGACAAAGATATTATAATGAAGTTATTGGAAATTCAAAATGCACGTGAATCCCAATTTGGCAGAATATGGTGGCTAGAGTAGTAGTGGGGGATCGGTGTCAGAAACACTACTAGAGTGACACTGGGACTGAGTACATCAGAATAATAAAAAACAAATTTCATATTTATTTGTTTTAAAACGTGATTCTTTAGACATCTTTAGAAAAACTCATTATTCATTAAGATTATTTACGTTAAGGCCGATATTTAATGAAGTAGGTGTCACAAAGTGGAGTAAAAATTGTAGTTACGTTTTTTACTTTAAGTGATTTTATTCTAAAGAGTGATTGTTCTGACTAGAATAAGAATCAGGGCAACTCATACGATTTTGAACCAGTCGTGACGCCAGGTGCAAAAAAGGTGGGCCAATGCCCAAAATCGTTTGAGATAACATTAAATTAGACGTCAAAACGAATTTTGCCTTGNGGTTCTCTACCGTCGACAGTGATATTCTCAATTCAAGTAACAAGTTTCTTTTCATACTGTACAAACGATTTTCTGATTAGATTTATTTATCGAGTACGTATTGGGTTGTTCAGAATGTTCGTGCCAATTTTTAGTAGATGGATTAGGGTATGACTAAGTAGTGTCACTTTAATAGTCTCTGGACAAACTTCTCACTTTTTACTAATTGGTTGCCTCATATTCTGCCAAATCCTCTACCTAGCCAATCAGCAAGACAATAGACAAAGATATTATAATGAAGTTATTGGAAATTCAAAATGCACGTGAATCCCAATTTGGCAGAATATGGTGGCTAGTGTAGTAGTGGGGGATCGGTGTCAGAGACACTAGTAGAGTGACACTGGGACTGAGTACATCAGAATAATAAAAAACAAATTTCATATTTATTTGTTTTAAAACGTGATTCTTTAGACATCTTTAGAAAAACTCATTATTCATTAAGATTATTTACATTAAGGCCGATATTTAATGAAGTAGGTGTCACAAAGTGGAGTAAAAATTGTAGTTACGTTTTTGACTTTAAGTGATTTTATTCTAAAGAGTGATTGTTCTGACTAGAATAAGAATCAGGGCAACTCATACGATTTTTAACCAGTCGTGACGCCAGGTGCAATTGAAATTGGCCCAAAATCGTTTGAGATAACATTAAATTAGACGTCAAAACGAATTTTGCCTTGACTCTTCGAGAAGTGAACACGTAAAATTGAATGGGATAAGTGTCTATTTTACACTATACTGCAAGTTGTATGAAAGATGAAGAAAGAGAAAATAGCACGCATATAATTCAATAAATTGATAAATGTATATCAAAATTTACATTCGCTGTCTTTCAATTTTCTATAAATATCGGCACGAATTTCCCGAACAACCCAATAACAATTTCTAAAGTGAAATGTTGCCCTTCTGACGAATTCACTTTTGCTGTGCTTTTTATCTCCATTATTACGTCTCGAGGAACTTTTATGTAGCTTTTATTATATAATGAGTCCGTTCGAAACCGTTGGTGCTTTTGTACGATTCGAGACGGCCGAATCCATTCGTCCTGGAAGGATTGACGTCCGATGGATGGAAGGGTCGCGCTAAGTGGTAGATTCGGAGTGATTGAAAGAGAGGTGAGATGGAAAAAAGGGTCCCGGGGAAAGCGGTCGAAGTGAACTTAAACTCCTCGAGGTGGTTACACGACGGAGGCGAGAAGAAAAGAGCCGGACGTCGATACAGAGTGCTGTTTACGCCGTCATCTCCCTTGTAACCTTCATTTTCCACGCCCCTTTCAATCTCATTCTACCCTCCTTCTAGTTTTTAACGGTACCCTCCCGAATCGTTCCTCGACGATCGCTTTCGCTCGATCCCCTAAGTACTTCGTTCGAATGGCCAATTACTCGAACTGCTCTCAGTTCTATTTTTTGTATCCCTTTAATTCCACTCCGTGGAGTAAATGGTCACCCCGCGGCGTTTCATGTAGATATCAAATTGACGCGGACGTTTTAATAATAGAACGCGTAATTGATTAAACTTATTTTTAATTACCGATATTACTTTTAATACTGAAAAGCCAATAACTTTCTCGTCGGTCATAAATGGTGCCGGCGCGCGGACGTTGTTTCATTCAACTTTAACATTTGACGCAACTTTTAATACACCGGTGCACTTTGGAAATTAATTTTCCGCCGTATAAATAACTGCCATCCGACCGCGTCGCGATAACCAATTATTCGAGGTGTAATCGAGTTAAAGAAAAGACAGGTAGCCAAGAATGTTTGGTACATATTTGTCGAACCCGATTTATTTCTGATAATTGAATTAACGCGGTGAAGTTATCGAAGTTTACCGAATATAACTCGCGACGAGCTGGGATGTCAATTGTATCCGAGAAAAAACGTGCCCGCCATCAGTAATGGAACGCGAATATCTTTAGAATGTTGGTCGGGAGCGAGACGTCTTTTATGGAATTTCGTTTTCGCATAAAGTTTTATCGTCAGACGGGACCGGCTGCGTGTAATATCTGACAAACGGCGAGAAATACCGGCGTGTCTGATCCGGCATTTTTCTTATTAGACGGGAGCGCGACTACCCAGAGAGTCGCCTGTCCTCCCTTCACCCTCTGTCTCTTTTCCATTCCTTTACACGGAATTTTAACTCCGTAAAAAATGTCGACCTTGCCCCGTAGGATTTTTTCCGTCCCTTTCACGGGACGAGACCGGAATATAACCACCGTCGTCGTCGCCCTCCGAATTTGCATTTCTCTCCCTTTCTTCTTTTCTACGTCTCTTCTGGCCGTCCTAGTCCTTTTGGATCCTGTGTCATCTTAGTCTCGGTGACAAAGGACCTTCTAACGATAAGTGGACGGGCCGAGCGAAATAAAAGTGTTCCCTCGCGATCATCTCCCATTTTGAAGACATCGATAAATCTTAGACAGACGAATCCATCCCTTTACCTTCTACTCTTTGGATAGAACAATTTTTATATGTATTGGACAATCCAAGATATGTAGTTAATTTTTATTTCAATTCTCATATTTGGTCCGTGAAATGTCATACTGTTAATAATGGATACTTCACTAAATTGTGTAATTCTAGAAATATCTTGCAAAAAATNTCATATTTGGTCCGTGAAATGTCATACTGTTAAAAATGGATACTTCACTAAGTTGTGTAATTTTAGAAATATCTTGCAAAAAATATTCCAATTTATTGTGACATCTAACATTCGACTTTTCATTTGTGTCAAAACTATATTTAGGATTTAGTTTATGGATGAAGTTCAGCATCGAGCTTATTGAGCAATACCGATTTAATAACATTACTTGGCATGCTCATATCAAACGTTGGAACTCATTAATTTACGAACATTATTATGATCAAGTTATTATTATCATCACTCTATTAATAGCGAATGCACAAGAGTCATTTGTTTATCAGATTACAGCCATTAATTTCCGCGTGTATCGCAAATGCTTTCACCGTAATGATCGTGGATTTTAACAATTTTCGAAAACGCACAGTTTTCGAATCGGCCCCATTGATTTGTTTATCGCGCGATAATTTATGAAAGCGGAAAACAGGTTTGAAAGGAACGAAAATTTATTCAAATGCGCGCGTCTTTCGATTTTTCCGGCCGCGTTTATATTTCTATTTTCGTTTCCGCAAATTATTCGCATGTCATGAATCCGTTTCAACACTCGGCGCGGTACTAATTTAAAAATTCGCGTGCGTGTAAACGGTGCATCGAATAAATCACCGGATGCGCGATGCATTTCGTATTGTTTATTCGCTTTATACAACGGAGCTCGGCAAATAAATTTTACTAGTTAATAAATAAAGTGACGTTATCAACGCAGAAATGCAAAATAAAACCGGGAGAAAAACCGTCCTCAACTGCTGACAGGTTTTTAAAAATTATATTCTGCAGCACATTCTTAATCCCTTGAGTAGGGTCACAGTTTTCGCGAAAAATATGGACGGTTCACAGNATTCTCTCTCTCTCTCTCTCTCTACCTCTCCGTTGGCCGCTATTGTTTCGATTTACCAACCGGATCCGGAGTTTCGTTTATTTAAAGACTCCGGAGCGGAGCGCGTTTCTATTAGTATCAATCATCTGTGGCATTAGCGGGGCTTAGGGGATGGGGCGTGCACCGGGGGCGAGCTTCCCCCGTCCGGATTGAAATATCATTTCAGCCAACCTGCACGTAGATCCGTTGATCCGATGGCTTGGCTGTGAAAATTTTCTTCCTGCCTGCCGACCGGCCGCGCCGCGCTGCCGCCGCGCGCCGTTGTGAGGATTTATCGGTCCGGATAAAAGTAGCGACGGAAGATTCGCGGTCGGATCGTCTTTTTGGCGGTGGGAGGGCTGCGGCTCGACCAACCGGTCCCTCTTAACGGCCAGAAGAAATGAGCGCTAGGGGGAAAAAAGGTAACATCGAGGGCGTGCAAGAGAAAGGGTCGGAGAATAATTTTTGAGAAAATACATTTTTCCACTCCTTATTCGCGCCGACGTACCCATTCGTTCTCCGGACCATATACCGCGCACGATGGCGCTTGGCGTAGCGAGAAGGATAAACCGCCTCTCCCTTTCCAAGTAATTTTTTATCTAAATGCTTTCGCCTCACGGAGTTGCCGGCTCGAGGGGTCGACAATGGTCCGTGTCGCATCTCCGCGTAACGTGGCGCCGTCCGATACACCGGAGAGACCGGCCTCGTGAACTATTGGCCAATTATGTGTTTTCTCTTTTTTCTTCCCTTATACAGAGTTATCCAAAATAGACTATATGAAATTTTTTTTCAATAAAAAAATTTTACGGTTTACGATCGTAATTCGCATAATGAACCGACAATGCGACCGTTTCGACTTGTCGCGGTATTTAGCAACCTTCCATTTAGCCTGGCTGCCTGTAAATTGGAATTGGTCGACGTTGACAATTATGGGTTACGTCGTGACATAACTCCGCTTCTCAATGAATAAATATCCCAATTTCGAACAGGGTTAAGCATTAGCATAGACAATTAAGTCTTGACTAAACATAGTACAAAAAAATTATACTCTTTTTAGTTTTATCGGTTTTATTCTTTAATTATCAGGTATTGTCTATGACAATTATGTGTGAAAAACGATATCTGCCAAATGACCATCACGACTCCGTTTGCAGACATCAATTGGAAAATGAAAATTTTCGATGACGTTTGGACGTATTTGCTCGTTTCACCAATTTCATTTCTAATAAATGAATGTTTTCATTCGAACGAAGTGTTTTTTGTCTGCCAGACTATGGTTTATCATGATCCAGTTTCATCAAATTTTGAATTGTTTGCTTCGATGGACGATTATGTATGCCGAAAATATCACGCAATTTACGATTGGTATTTTTTATTGAATACCGATTTTTGAAATAAATTTTAATAACTTTAACACGCTCTGCAATCGTGGACGACTCCATTGTTAAAATTGTCTATCATTGTATTACAGATTAGAAATAAATGAAAATGACAAGAAACAAACATAGCGTTTGATAGATATTCTTGTTCAACATCCTAAATATTTTAGATAACTATACATATAAAAAATGGTTAATTCTCCAATCAGCTCAGGCTAATGGAAAATAATGATTGAAACGATCTCTTATTATTCTCGAGTTTGAGTATGCTGATATAAATAAATATTAGTATATTAAAAATAATGAAATGCATTGCATTTACAATTTACAATAATTGTACACATTTTTCAAACCAATTGTTTGCAATCCGTGCATTAACATTCGGCGGAAAACGGAAACGGGTCGTAATATGTTTCACCACTTGTACTCATATCCGGTTTCGGATTCGTTTAAAGCCGCCTTCGAACTTTGCGTTTCAGAGGTTTAATTTCGCACAGGCGATAAGACAAATGATCGGTCATAACTTAATATCCGTCTCATTTCCATACGGCGCGTAGCCCTGCTATTTATTACGCTTTGGTAACGCCTGCAGACAGCCAATTGCGTGCATCTAAGAATGGCCTCTCGCGCGCCACCGTGATTTATTTCACCGGCGAATGTGATCCCGCCGACAAAATGTGTCTTGCCGGTTCGGTTCGATCCCTCGGAAATTTGCGGTAAATGCCCCGGCACGAAACAGGTTAGTAGCCTCTTACAGCCGATTTCGTCTCGAGATCGATTTTTTTTAAGAGGGAAGGGTGGGCACGTGTATTTTCTAACACGCGTCGACAACATAGAGTTTTTAAATTTTGTTGCNTTGTGTTGAGGTAGATCAGCTACCATCGTAATTTGATAAAGCTGTGCTGCGAACTAGATTCCAAAAAACAATCGATTCATCGAGGACTATTGTTGAACCAATCTGATTCGCGATGAAAATGAATCATACCTATTAAAACTTGGCGATTGATTCTTTTATTTATCGGAATCGTAATTCTGACTTAATCCGCGGGGGACGTGAATTTCCTTTCTCACGAGATGGGAACAGGTTCGAGGACGATAAGACGAATCTATTCAGATCTGCTCCTCCTTTTTTCCGTATCTCGCGACTGCAATTTCACCCCGAACATTTCTCGTGCACCCGGGGACAAAAGGGACACGGAGCCAACGGAAGATTTACGTACATTGTGGGGGCCAAAGAAACGGATCGGGTTGGTGGGCGGTCGGGAAGGGAAAACGGGCGGAGGTATTCTTTCGAAAAGCCCATTTTCCGTAATGCGTGAAGCCCGGATCCCGGTGGCACGAAGGGAATTGATCGAGATTGCGAAATGTGACGAGATAAGGACGACAAATTGTAGAAACAGTCCGGATGATTAGCCTCTGAGCGGCGAATAATGAGACGGAGATAAATGTTACACGTGTTTTGCACCATTGCTACTCACTTTACAGTATCGTGATCCCTCCAGACGTTTTCATGTAAATCCGTGGGAATTTCAAATCTTAGTTGTTCACTCAAACGATTTACGAGTTAATGAATATTTATAAAGAATTCAATTTTACAAACGATGTATTATTTCTTTATTCAAACGTCGTGCAAGAGTTTCCGTAATTTCGAATTTGGTCGGACGATCAGTTTCGTTTCATGGTGAAAAGAATCGGGCGGCAGGGGGCGGGCGCGTAAGTTCGTTCGCGAATGTCGTTCGTGAAACTCGAAGAATGGAGGAGAGCCGCGGGACGTAGCGAGATAAGGTCGGCAAATTGCAGGCAATCTGGCTGATTAGGCTGCACGCTGGTAATTCTAGGGATTCCACGGGGGAGCCGGGCCACGACCTATAACAACCTTCAACGCCGTTCGACGTGTATTAGCCGAAGGAACGGGAAGGGATGAGACGCGAAAGAAACGACCGCTAACGTAGCTAGATGACGGTACAGCCGCGCGATTCTGCGAGATTAGGTTGTTCTTTGATGGCAGATTGGCAGCCAGAATCAAATTTAACTTTTGCATTTTTCAAACCTCGAACGTCTAGCGACCGACGAATATTCGCGCCCCGAATTTGTCCTACGTTAATAACTTTCGTAATTCGCTGATTTTAATACGTCCGGTTAAAATGAAATCAATTCCCTTTAATTTCCTAAAAAATTACTGCGCCGTGGCGGGGTATTGTTCTTTGGAACTGGCGACAGGAAATATTCGCGCAGAATTTCATTTAGCAGATCATCATTTATTCTTTGAATACTCAGATTCAGCCATTCGTTAGTGCCAACTGAATTTAATTGAATTCGTCTCAATAGAACCATTATGCTGACCAACTTTTTCATACTAACATAAGCCAATCGTTCGTATACATTCGCCCGCGAATAAAGTTGCATTCAACTTCGCGATTATTCGACGTTTCAATTACTTAGAATTCTATGGCGCTCATCAAGTTTACCTGAAATAAATTTTATAACACAGACGGGATGGAAGGACCGGAATCAGATTTTTTCTCCCCGCGATTTCTTCAAAATCCGGACGAGATCTCACCGAGATTGGAGTATACTTAAAATCCTCTCTCAAAACTAGCCTCTTCGGGAGACTCTCTTCGGAATCCTCCCCGCCCTTCATTTACATGTAACGCTTGCATGGGACGTAACTTATCTGGAGCCTCGTTTTCGTTTCGCCTTCATCAGCCTTATCTTTTAGCTTCAGTGAACTAGCTCACGCCTCTGTAGTTTACAATATCAGCGCCAAGATCGACTTCCATAGTTGGCTAGATTATAAACCCCGGGCTTCGTTTTTTTCTCAACCAGTTCTTCAACTTTCACCCCTATTTTCCCGGGCTTGTTTAATTTGCTTCGTGCGTGTCAAAGCTAATTGTAAACCTAGCATTTTATACACGCCGGGAACAAATCGCGGCTGGCCTTTGACCAGGAAAAAATAACAAGACGAAGGAATAATGTTTATGTGAAAAATCGTACAGTAAACGTTGTTTAAAATGTACATACGATTCCTTGGAATATTATTTGTCGAGAATTTAAATCCGTCGCTTTGATGCCTTGCCGGATCCGACGTGAAAAATTCAAACATAAAGCGTTGTATAATTTTCCGCACTGTCAAAGAGTACGGCTACCTTGCGAGCGAATGCGGAAAATAAAAGTTTCCATTCAATGTTTCTACCCGCCATCCTACTTGAAATGGAACAGGGTTTTAATCGCAACGAGAAATTATATAAAATGTACGCGGATGCTATATTTACCGTTCCAGGAACGGGAACGTTGCAAGATGAAATTTAATAACAAATTCATCGGACTCCGCGCGTTCGCGTGACACAAGAAACCATATTATAAATAATAGTGTAGAAATATCACGTAGATTATAATATTTCCCGCAATCCTATCGTTTATAGAACGCAATTATTCGAGATACTCTGCTCCTTTCACGGTTGTTTCAATCCATTGAATCGTTCGCCAATATTTGATATGAAACCGTCCTTAGGACAGAGCTGAAAAGCCTGGCAGATAAATTGAAAGGAAAAATCGTCGCTCCGGCTCTATTTATATCCCCGGGGATATAATTGGAATTAAAGTTGCCTATAATCTTCCATTAACTCGACCACATTTCTGCCGCTTTCTCCACCGTGAAAAGAAAGGAACGAGTATGGGCTCCATAAGCGGAAGTGGTAATAGAATTTGGAACGAGCAGAACCGGAAGTGGTGGGGACCGGGAGGAAAACAGAGAGGCACGGATAACGGCGAGAGTGAAAGGGACGGAAAGAAAAAGGGAGAGAGACGGGCCATGCCGAGTGGCGGAGAGGGTTGAGGGGGAGAAACATCGTCAACTCGACCACGTCTACCGAGGGATTATCGTGGGTGACAAAGGGATTTGAAAGAGGCGGCACGGAATTGGATTCTGGGAGAAACTCGAGAGGCACTCGAAAGCCGCTTTGTGTCTCTCGTACAATAATTATTTGCGAAATTGTCGTGAAGCTGCGAGATATCGAGTGGCTTTTGATGACGGATATTCCTTCGAGGGCCCTGATAGAAATCGTTCACCGTGCCGGATGTCACGTGTCCCGTAATTATTCCGAATCGGCCGAGAATTAGTCGGCCTCCTTCTCCCACTCGGCCGGGCATTTTATTCTTTTTCCAGTTCCACCCTATTCTACGCTCTTCCGTCGCCGGCCTCCCCCGCCCGCCGGTCCACCCTTCTCGTTTCTGTCGCCGTTTGTAGCGCGCGCGGAGCGTATGGAAAAATGCCTGCGTGTAGCTCCCCCGCCCCACCCTCGTTTTTTCCTATTTTCCTTCGTTTTTTGCTTTTGGTGGTTGTGGTTTAATTAGAAGCCGAGAAATTAAAACAAACGAACGCACCGTAGCTGTACACGCCGCGCTCGGCCGTGGCCATTGTTGTACCTCCTTTCGGGTTGGCGTGGCAGCAACCATCGTCCTGGGAACCCGGCAATTTACGAAGAATCTACCCGCGAGCACGCGGTTTTTGAAACACGCGTCTCGTCTTTTTGCCGTTTTTAAATATTAATATATTTGCTGGCTTCCAGCGGACTTTATGAGCTTTCCTACTTTGAACTTTTCTTCCATCACCCGCGCCAAGAATTCAAGTGTACTAAATTTTAAATAATATAATGCGCACGACTCATTTAACTTAGCGACTGAAAATTACTCGCACACTTTATTTATTTCACAAATCTTTGACTATCTGTTGTTATTTTAATGATTAAGGTTCATACGTAGTTGTGCAAAGAATAATTAAATGAGGTTTATTGGAACATGAAGAGGACACCGTCTTAACGTGTTTAACAAAAATTCGTGTATTTAGGTAGTTAGGCAGAACATTCATATTAAACAAGAGTAATACTAGAGTAATCGATTAGTATCAAAAGAATGTGATTAACTTGAACTTATCAAGAAGAAGGAGTTGGAAGGAGTTCATGAAACGATGAAACTATACAGTTTTCTTTTCTCAATACTATCCTATCTTTCTATCTATGGAAAATCAATGGAGCTATTCTCAAATTTAATCTTCTCCATCCGAAGACATTTTGAAATTTTCCATTTGGGGTTCATAGCCGTCATCAGCGGTGCTGTATCACAGCCGGCAAAAAGCGACGACCCCCTTCTATCTCCCCCACCGCCGATTCCGTGCCGCACAAAGTCGGCCCCGGCAGAGACACGCCGAAAATGCACGCGCGTCTGAGGATAAAAGGCGAAAAAAAAGCTCGGAATGTACGAGGGAAGCGGTAACAACGCGCAAACGGGTCCGGAACAAATGTGACTTTCAATAAGCGGCGCCGCGTGCGTCGCTTGAAACGGGCGACGCCGCCGCCGCCGTTTCGGCTACCAAAACTATCTCTTTCCTCGTCCCCTTTTCACGTTCGGCTGCCGCGTGATCGTTACTCGAAGCGCGTAGCGGTAGCAAAAAATCGGTTGAAATAAAAGAACGCTCCGCTCTTGACGGACAGAGGGCCGGAGATAGGAGGAGAACGGCGAGGCGGTGG
>SMSR01009994.1:37195-82200 GCA_019453355.1 Ceratina japonica
GTAAAAATTCTTCAATTTATCCCAGTCGTAGATTGAAGGTCGTGGAGAACTGCGATTTTTTCAATTTCTAATCGCTTATAGCGCACAGCAATATTGATCGACTTTTATGAAACTTTGTACATGCATATAATTTACTTAGATCTTCCAATTTTTATTACAGACCCTAATAAAAAAGTTAAAAACCATGTCCTTTACTATTTTCCTCGCGATTTCAATGAATACCAAGTTTTTTAAATTTTTTGTTACACATTCTATAGTAAATTAAGCTCTTTAAAATTCCACAGAAGATAAAGTTCTTTAATCCAATACTAAAAATCTTATACCGTTTCAAAATGTGTCCGAATATTAATGAACTCACTGTACATACATATTGAAATTTCAGTGTGTCCTGGAGGCGCTCACAAACGCAGAGGCTGGCTAAGAATAATTGTTACTAGCCATACATTCAAGTTATCGTTCCGATAATTTAATAATACCTAGCGTTTATAAAAGTTGTTTGTCAGAGTACAGCAGTTTTCCATACAAATTCCTTTCTGCGTTCAATTCCAGTACACAATGCGAGCTAATTTACCACGTCCGATCTCGAAATCAGAATTTCCTTCGCGAATGATGTTTGGGTGTCGAATAGCGTTCGCGCATTTGTAATGCGAAGTCCCGTGTTGGAGGAAAAATCGTGTAACGCGTTTCCAGGAAAGCGTTCAATTCCGGCACACGCCCGGATTCCCGATATCACGACGCAGGCCAATGGAAGCTCATTGAGGGTTTCAGCGATGGAAAAAGAAGCGATTTGCCGGCGGCCACGGAAACAGTGAGCTTTCAATGCCAAGAAATGATCCTTTTTGTCGGCAATCCTCTATTCGTATCCACTTTCTTGAATTTAACGTGGCTAGAGGGCACGAGGTACGGACGGCCGGGGGGAGGAGGAGCGGAAAAAAGAGACAGGGTAGATGACGAGGGAAAAAGAGGGAGAGGGGTGTATTGATTGGCTGCTCGTCGACGGGTCGGCGCAAAGAAACGGGCGAGCGAAATGGACAAATTGTAAGGGTGACCAATAAGATTACCGCGCGATCTCCCGACGTAAATCCACTTTTCAGCTATTTCGACGAATCGTTTTCTAAACGATTTCGCCGCTGATTCGACGTTTCTCTCGCCCGGGAACGCGGCCGAGAGAAATATTTGCGCCGCGGAAAAATCATAAACCCGGTTTCGGGTTAAAACCGAGGAAAGTGCAACCTTCGTTTTAAAACGGAAGCGGGGTACGGAATGTAGAATATCGATAAACCATGCGTGCCGAGACGCAGAATATCGCGTTACCTATCGGATATGGCAAAAAACATGGGGGAAAAATNTCGTATAATTAGACATGTTTTTAAATTCAGGTAATAAATGGCCCTGATCGAAAGCGTGGATGAAATTTAATTCCCGCAAATCGTCCGACGTCGAATTAAATCCAGCTGAAAATTCGCCGACACTCCGTTCGTACAANTCGCGCATTTGTAATGCGAAGTCCCGTGTTGGAGGAAAAATCGTGTAACGCGTTTCCAGGAAAGCGTTCAATTCCGGCACACGCCCGGATTCCCGATATCACGACGCAGGCCAATGGAAGCTCATTGAGGGTTTCAGCGATGGAAAAAGAAGCGATTTGCCGGCGGCCACGGAAACAGTGAGCTTTCAATGCCAAGAAATGATCCTTTTTGTCGGCAATCCTCTATTCGTATCCACTTTCTTGAATTTAACGTGGCTAGAGGGCACGAGGTACGGACGGCCGGGGGGAGGAGGAGCGGAAAAAAGAGACAGGGTAGATGACGAGGGAAAAAGAGGGAGAGGGGTGTATTGATTGGCTGCTCGTCGACGGGTCGGCGCAAAGAAACGGGCGAGCGAAATGGACAAATTGTAAGGGTGACCAATAAGATTACCGCGCGATCTCCCGACGTAAATCCACTTTTCAGCTATTTCGACGAATCGTTTTCTAAACGATTTCGCCGCTGATTCGACGTTTCTCTCGCCCGGGAACGCGGCCGAGAGAAATATTTGCGCCGCGGAAAAATCATAAACCCGGTTTCGGGTTAAAACCGAGGAAAGTGCAACCTTCGTTTTAAAACGGAAGCGGGGTACGGAATGTAGAATATCGATAAACCATGCGTGCCGAGACGCAGAATATCGCGTTACCTATCGGATATGGCAAAAAACATGGGGGAAAAATACGGAGTTCGATGCTTTCGCTGTTTCAATCCCGTTTCACCGTGAACTATGCGAAATATTTGTTTCCCGTGTAGAGCGTCGACATTTAATCTTCGCTCTTTTTTGTTGACGTTGCATGGATGACGCTAATGCCTTCGTTCATGAATATTTTTCTAAAAAAAGAAGAACACGGGAAACAAAGGGCGGGAAAAGAAGGGAGTGAGCATTCACCGCGGAGACAATGCGAAAAATTCTTTCACGAGGACCCCGCATCGAAACGATGCTTTGTTATGAATAAGTCGAACCGTGGCAACAACCCCGTTTTCCGAAAATCTCCTCTCTCTCATCTCGCTTTCACGAATATTCGCATTTCGCAAACGTGATTTCCCATTATTGTTCAACCGAGAGGAGAGAAGCGCACGGTTTATTCTAGATTTTTTATGCAGCATATAAATTCGTGTACGGCTTGGGACAGTGAAGTCTAGTCAGCTCCTGCGTATGTGTGCGTCTCCTAGCGGAACACATTGATATTTCAATATGTATGTATATATCGAAATTTCAAATGCGTCCACTAGGGAACACACAAACGCACGAAGTGGCTAAACTTCACCGTCCCTGATTGTACGTAAATTCATAAGCGTTCACTAAATACTCCTGCAAGTTTTCGTTCGAAATCCCTAGCACTATTCCTGGTTCCATTAGGATTGTGGGACACTCGTGAATTCTTGAAATTTTATTGACTGACATGCTTAAAATATTTTTAGTTATGTCACGAAGAACGAATATCTTTATCACAGTTAATCAGTATTCGATACTGATGCATCTCTACTGATATATCCTTTTTTAAACATTTATCGAGACGACACTAAATAATGAAGCGCATTCAAAATCTATCAAACAGCTTCATACTTTATTCTATCCATGAGAATAAAATACTGTCAAACATTAACAGTATCGGTGACATAAAACCCGAAGAGGAAGAGTAAAAAAAGTAAAATATAGAACAGAATAAAGTCGAGCGTAAAATAAGATCTGCAACGTGACCTGGAAGGATTTATTGAATTGTTAAAGCACGATCTCTCTCGCATATAAGAAGTTGATAAAGGAGAAATGCCTCACATTTAATTAAAGCCTCGTTTTTTATTCATTTCCGATCGAGACTTCTATGTCCTGCCATACGGTTTTACGCCTCACGTATTCATTAAAGACTAACGCTGCATTATCTCTTTCGGGGAATATCGGGCCCGGTTTAACGAGCTCGGGAACACGCGCACCTATGACGTGTCAACCTCGCTTTATCTGCTTGCTTCAGGCCAGCTCGACGTGGCTGGATGTGGTAGCTACATATGTACCACCCCTTGTAACGCCCGGTTTGAATTAAAGCGGTACCACTTATGTGGATTACGACTTATACCCCAATATTGGTATGGTAACATGGCGTACAAGCTGTTCGCGGTGTGGATATCTCAGCAATCTGTTACGTCCCATTCATTTCGCCAATTCGAAAGCAAAATTGGCCTCGTATAAAAAGACAGATTTATTGAAGATAAACGATATCGTCTTGAAATACGAGAAAGGAAATTATATTTGGATTAATGCTTCGGAATTCAAACTGAAATCTTTAATTTATGTGTGTGTGTGAAATTAGTAACAAAGTAAATATGGAGTACATTGGAGGTTCATCCGGTTAAGGAATTAACAGATAGATCTCCAAAAAAAATTTGATGGTCTATAATAGTATACCAGGATACCTCAAAAAAATGTTTAAGGCAGGGACTTCAGTAGTCAGGAGCTTTGTGTTAGTAGGACGGTACATGTGTGAATGCGTATACGTATATAGCTATCTAATATTTCGTATTTTGCCTCTATAAATAGGAATTGAAGTAAATATCCGGATAAGCTAGTAACTATAGACTTCAAACTGTGTCGCTTGCCTCGACTTATCAGTTTTTATGCAACTATGGCACTAGAAATATAATTTTTCTGAACACGTCTCGTTGAGGACGATGAACGTGACGTCACAATATGGTCGCTACCAGCCGGCGCGAAACGAACCGATGAACTATAATTCTGAATATAATGAAATTTAAACCTTTTTTCGCCGAATTCGTTGGCAAGCGACAACCTTTGCATAAATAGGAAACCAATTATATAGGATTTAGGTGTATTTATTGCCTTATGGATGAATAAAACGAAATATTAAAAATCCATTCTACGCCAACATAAAAATGGTATGCTTACAGCGCTTGTGTCGATNTGACAGACAGTTTTTAATGAAACTTATGTCATATTAAAGAGAAACATTTAACGAATATTTTAATTGCAAATTTAGGTAGATTGGGGTGACTATGAATCGAGAAATATATAAACACAACAAACGAAATCTGCATCTTTCAGCAGTCAAGCGAGCTACCCTCGTCTATAATTTGCATTTGACTTGCTATGTACCAGATGAACCTCTTTAAATCGTGACTGGCACTTGCAACATCATTTTCTCATAACTTTTTAAATCTCTTGAAACGTTATGCTAATTTCGTTTCTCGACTAACAATTTTAAGTCCATTAATGCTTGACGTGCATGAAATGAAACCCAGTGCGACATATGAAACTCGAATGAACGAAATTATAGGTGAGCAGCAAAGAGAATGGGGAAAAAATTGACGTTCCGTGAATTAGTTGTTCTTTTCGCGAAACGGACGCTTGTTAATGTCCTGATGGAAGCGCCGTCAAACCTGGACTTTCAGCGTATTCATACGTCCGTAGACATTAGCCACCAATTTTGGATGTTCCTCTAGCGAAAAACCGTGGAAAAATAAGAGAGGGAGAGGAAGAGGCAATGGAAGGGGGACATGGATAGGTATGAAGCCATGGCAATTTTATCCACTTCCTTTCCTGATGAGATTAATTTTTCTGCTACGGACTTGCGTTGCCCGTGCAAACGCTTGTTTTGAACTCGAGCATTTCACATCGCCAGGAATTACGAGATTCACACATGAGAGACGATGACGGTCTTTGCGACACCGACGCTTCACTGTCGCTCACACGAATACGTGATTACACGATTTTCGGACACTATCTATTTTTTATTAAGTAATAAGGAGAGTAGAACTTCTCCAAATTAATATTAATAAAATATTCGTAATTAATATAATAAAATACAAATAGTTTCGTAAAAATTCTGGGGTTATTTCTCGGATTAGAAATCATTACTTATACCTCGCAATCAACATTTCGTTAACTGCCAGAATCGCGCAAGGCGTGCGAACGTGATACAGATGTAAAGTTTGAATTAAATTTGTGAACTACTTGCGCGCAGGCGGAATTGAATCGCGTAAATTTTCTGCTCGTAGTCTCGCGGTGAGCGCGACCAGAAATCGCTTCTGGTTTATTTAACACGGTTCACGTAGTGTTAATTCGATCGTTTAAAATAATTACAGGATTATGCGTCCCAGTGGATGTACAGTTCACTATTGCGCGCGCCGCTTTGAAACCTCTGTAAAGTTACGCGGTCCAAATTACCTGCATAGGCGAGCAATAAAAACAGACAGGTATATTCATACGTGCGGAATAGTTTAATCCCGTATAAATATTTTAATCCGTAAATTTTCGGTGTAAAAGGCATTCATGGAAATTCCTGAATCCTCTAACGTTTTCAACACAGTACGAACTTTTTTTTTGAAAAAAGCTACAGCATTCGTTAGAAAAATATATTTTAATATAATTAAAATTAAGGGCAAGGCAAGATGGTCTGACGCAGTGGTGAACGCGTTTCCCAAAAATATTGCGCTCGTGCACGATTTCCAGCGACTCTATACATATATTTAATGTTGCAATATTTTTTTGCCGAAAGGGAGCACAATGTATACGTAAATGGAAACGCAAATGAAAGTTTCCAGGGTTTTCAGTATTATAACGTATTACCATTCGTATAACACAATTTTCTCCAACGTGCGCACAAAACTTCGAAACGTTTTTATTTTGCATATGGCTGACAGACGCCGAGCTTCCATAATTACATCAAGCGCAAAGCAGAAGTTCAGTGAGCATGTAGCATAATTAAATTCCTGCACGCCCATTAACACGTTGTCCCAAAAATGGGAAGTAAATCGAGTCCATCCATCGATATATTTATTGTTTGGAAGGCCTGGGAACAGTTGGAAAAACTGGGACGACGCGATATAGCAATTCTCCAACAGAAATCTTTTTTCAACAAACTTCCGTTCGATATCGATTAAGCCTGAAAATGCGACCAGATCATTATCAGGTCACGAGAGCCGGATATACGTAATGATTGGTGGGACTCTGTACCTCGACCGGCTCCACCTTTCTCCTTCTTTCTCACACTTTTAACCCATTTCCGAAAAAGTACTCGACAAAGTTTGCTAACGATTTCGTCAATTTAAAGTTCCCCTTCGATCACTACCGCGCCCTTTGAACCGGACGCGGGAACACACGGCCGCGTACGTCGGAGAATAAATGCCGAAGCAGGCTGAAAAGAAAAAGAATTACGGCGACCACGCGTAGTTTTTACAGGGCAGAGAGAAAATAACGGTCCGAGATCGCCGGGCGACTTTACGCTCGGTGCCCGCGCTCTTTCGAGTTCCTTTCTTTGAAAAACAGCGAAACGCTGGCGTTCACGGGCGATTGACACCTTTTTAGCCCGGTTAGAACTGCCGCGCAGCGATCTTCAAAGAGGAATAAGACGCTCAAAGGGATTTTGCAGCGGGCGTGGAAGGAAACTCGAAACTGAAGCTGTGCGCGCCGGAAAGGACTCTCTGCGGAGCACGGATTCGCGAGTAAGACGTCGCGTCGTCGTATGGCGCCTTGCATGCGGCAAAGTGCCTGTGTCTCTCTTCGTTTTCCGAATACATTAATATCTGAGAATACTCGAGAAAGCTTTAAAAACTGATTTACGTGCGAGATCTAAATCTGTTTACGCGATATGTGAACACCTTTTTCCTTCGTTTTGTTCGACGTCTGACTTATAACGTAGTTATACTACTTACTCCGCTCTGGAAGTAAAGGTAGGCATATTTTGTGAAATTTTTTCAGCCGTAAACGTGTAATTATATTTATTGCTTCCAGAGTGGCCTAACCCTTTAAATTCTTTAGACATTTACAAAGAAATGACATAATTAATATGGAAAAAGGGTTATAGATAATTTATTTATGTTATTAATTCGTAGAATACAGACTTAAAATTATTAGAAGTTACGAAACAGATACTGGATGGCGATGAGGCATCGTGTTTCTTTGGTTCAGAGATTACGAGTCATTACCACGATGTTACCATCGTTGCTTTGTGTCTTAAACATAACATTGGAGTTTGCTCTCTCAACAAGTTCCTACTTAAGTCTTGTGGTTCTATTACGCGAGAGCGCCATCGCGATACAAGCTCGATCGTATATTACGAACTTTACACGTAACTAATGCCACACTTCGCCTCCGTTTGTTTAGTAAACGAGTAAGACTAGCTGTATCAGTCGCGTTGCACAATTGAAGGAGGGAGAGGAGATTCCTAATTTTCCTTTCGTTAGAGATGATCTTAGTCTAGGCAAGAAGCGGCGTCGTTGCTAATCGAAATTCCATCGTTCGCTGATTCATTAGTTTAATTGCCATTCAATTGCTTTTACCCTCCATAATTAACTGTTCCAATTAATGCTTTATTTTTCCTCCTAAATGTGAAGCTTTGAATACTTATTTTGTTTATATTTCAAACAATTAAGGTTTCTATTCACTGTTTCGTATAAAATTATGTGACGTTATACACAATTAGATGATCATTTAAGGATTTTCTGGAGGTAGAATCGGAGACAAAAGTACATAAAATTCGAAATTCGTCAATATATTGGCAATGAAGGCTATTTATGATGTATATTTTGTATTAAAAATATAGATTAATTTCGAAAGCTTTTGTTTAATTAGTGAATTGCTTCTCATACTGGCTTTTTAATCAAGTTTCCTTAATATTAGAAAAGATTCTAAGTGACTTTTGTGAATGACTGTACCCTCTGATTTCAACTTAAAAAAAAGAAATTGGTAATGTTGAATACAGACAATTACATAATAAAAAGACAAAAATAAATATTTAAATAAAACAAAAATACGTCAGAAAGCAATATTTATAATTACTAATAAACATCTCAAATTTGTATAAAATCATACTCTGATGACATTTTGCACTAGTTTATAATGCTTTTTTTTTAACTATTCATTGAACATTAATAAATTTTGTGTATTAATTAATTACATAGTGTATAATATACAGGGTGTTTCAGGATTAAATGGCCAAACTTAAAAGACAAATTTAGGACTCCAAAACAAACAAAAATATCCTCTAGAAATATTCTCGCAAACGGTTCGTTCAAGAGCTATTGACTTCTGAAGTTACAGAATTATAGGAATGAATATTGTCCAAACGATAAATTTATCTTTGTCGTTGTTATCTATATTGTTATAATTTCCATCACAAAACCCATAACAATACACCATATCGGCATATTCTTTAGCTGAATACGTATGAGGGATAATTTATTCGACAACAACGACGACGACTTTATTTGGGGAAAGCATTCGACGAACACATATGAAGATCACAGATATGCTTCTGTTTACAAACAAAAGCGTATCAATGATCTTCAAAACAAGGAAAGGGACATTTCGACATTATTCATTTCTATAATTCTGTAACTTCAGAAGTCAATAGCTCTTGAACGAAACGTTTGCGAAAATATTTCTACAGGAAATTTTTGTTTGTTTTGGGGTCCTAAATTCATCTTTTAAGTTTGGCCATTTCATCCTGAAACACCCTGTATATAGAAAAGAGTTGAAGTTTCTGGTAACGTTTTTTCAAGGTTTAAATAGGATTTGAAGTGGAATTTTATGAAATCTCCATAAGAAGACGTGTTAAAATGTGCAAACTTCAAATTGCTATAATTTTTAAACGGTGAAGCGAATCGAACCCAAACTTTGATAATTGCTTTAATATAGTAAAAACTATGTTTTGTTAACGTTTCAAGAATTTCTGAACGTATTTATATACCTCCAGAACATCCTTAAATGGTCATATTGAAACAATGAAATTAATGGGCATCGAATAAACAAGATTCTGTGCGCAGTTTACGAAATCCTGCGACAGCGGAGTTCCGCCGCCCCGGAACGAATAACAATAAGAGGGGACATAAATATTTAACGGCGACGATATTCATAGGAGACCGCGTTCAACGAATTCAAATATAAATCTCCCGCGCGGAAAGGCCTTCCGGTCAGGGGGCAGCGAGTGGCCCGAGATAAATCAAACGGCCGCGTCATTATTCCCCGGCGAAAGGGTTTCTCAGGCTCTCCTCCGCGGAGACATTGTCTCCTGTACCGTCTGCCGGCTAGGAAAAGGGAAAGGAGAGACGGGCGGGGGACGCCATCCGGTTTCGGAAACAAAGGAAAGTTGGCGACTAGCACGACGAGTTGGCTCGCGCTAAGAGTATTTGGGCCGAGTTAACCCTTTTTCTCCGTTCGACCTGCGCCCCCGGGGGTTGCCGAACGTCCGCTCCCTCCCCCGGGAGTATGAGTTACCCCTTTATTCCCGGCGAACGTTGTCCAACAAGGCGTTCACCACAATGGGACGAACTTTTCATTGTGTCCCCGCCGGCTCACACACGCTCACACCGGATTTGCGCCCGAACGTGCGCGCACGTACACGGTATCGTGAAATTTCTCGTTAGACCTGGACCAACAGGCGGCGGAGGGAAAGAATAACGAGGGTGTTGAACGGAAGCCAATTCCTGGGTGTACCGCGCTTATTACACGTCCGTTCGCGTGTCGGAATATTATGCATAGGGAACTCGGCGCGAGGGCCGCAGAAATAATCCGATATCCAAGTTTCGTAAACGACGCCACGTCCCATTGACACGTCGACGTTGAATAGTTAATTTCGAGGGCAATTAAAGCGCGACTCGATTGATATCTCGTCGCAGTTATGGCAATAATTATTCATCGTAATTATAGGATTTGGGACGGGTATTTCGAACTCCCCCGTAGTTATGGAAGTCTTGAAACTGATCTCGGTTAATAATAATGCAGATAATGGAACTTGATAGATTCGCCGGTCTGCAATCACAAATCGTTTCATGCATACTAAAGCTGCAAAAAATTGGTTATCGAGCCGGCCGTCGCTAATAGAATTTCCCGAATATTAATTTGACTTTTCATTTTAACTGCAGCCGGGGAGCACTTTAATAAAGGATCATCCATCGATTATCGAATTAGACTTTCATTAAATTTTCCGACCGGCCGTCTCGTCGCGAAGATCATTTGAATTATTTTGTAGTAGGACACGCAGAGGATGTTGCATTATTTATAAGTCAACTATGGCTATTCGACACGCGTGGAATTCTCCTGTACTTATTTCCATGCTGCCGGCTGGCTATTTATAATTCAAAAGCGACACTACGAGATCTAATCTCGTTGAGTGTGCGCTCGGGCACCGCGAATCTCGGCCTCGCATTGTGCACGGCGTATTCGTACAATTTATTGATAAATAACGGGCATATCTCCCCCGCGCGAAGATACCAATTGCTGTATTTCAAACGTGCCCCGTATCCAACAATTTTCTTTCTCTAAACGCAAAAAAAATTGAGCAACTCTGTAGTCAAAATTTGAATCTCTAAATGCAATCTAAACTTCAATTAAAATGTAAATAAGGGATTTGAATCCCGCATTTGAATTTCCATTTTAAACCTAAAACTTTTGCAATCAGAATTATAATTTTCCACCGGGCTTCCGATTGTTTGTTAAATTCGAAATTATTTGATTCTATTATAAATGTCAGCCCCGAAATTTGAAGGTTTTCGAGATTAAGTCGTTCGGTGGAGTAAGACCGTGTGTTTCGTTCCCGTTTATTAGTGTCAAACGCGTTACCTCGCAGTATTGAAATTCCTGGATTTTCATCAGGAATTCCTGTCACGTACCCGCAGAACGTATAGGTCGTGTACCATGAGTTTGGAGCTACGCAGGCTACATTAGAACCCAATCTCGGCCCTTGCCCTTGGGCGAACTTCCACCGTCTCCGTCCCACTTAAAAAGCTGCACCGTACAGATGATGTTGACTGTAAACGGAGTGATCGTGATCGATCAGGGCGTCGTAAAACCGTCGTTAAAACTACGTACCACAATAAAATCGGCGCCAGTCGTAAATTAAGAATCGACTCTCTTGTTTTCCCGACTTCCATGGAAAATTCGTTGTGGAATTTCACAAATTGTATCAAAAAATTGTACCAATAAATAATAAATCTATATACAGTGACTCCCATTAATATCCGGACACACTTCAAAACGGAATAAGTTCTTTAATATGGAGCTAACTAACTTAATTTTTTGTAGGCTTTTAAAAGGTTTAGTTTACTATGTAATGTGTAACAAACAATTAACACTAGAACGACGAAACCAGTCATTTTGACTGGTTTTAAATGGAGAAATGCATGTTTAAAAAAAAGACAGTCGTTCTAGTGTTAAAATAAATTACTATTCGTCAAAATCTCGAAGAAAAAAGAAAAGATTTTTGTTAGAGGCTCTAGCAAAAATTTGAAACATCCCGTTTGTAGATCTAAAAGTGTTATATGAATGTATAAAGTTTTATAAAAATCCATGAAACCATCAAAGAGTTAGACATATCGAAACATGTAAAAATTCTTCAATTTATCCCAGTCGTAGATTGAAACTCGTGGAGAACTGCGATTTTTTCAATTTCTAATCACTTATAGCGTATAGCAATATTGATCGATTTTTATGAAACTTTGTACATGGATATTATTTACTTAGATCTGCAAACTTCCAATTTTTATTACAAACTCTAATAAAAAAGTTAAAAACCATGTCCTTTACTATTTTCCTCGCGATTTCAATGAATACCAAGTTTTTTAAATTTTTTGTTAAACATTCTATAGTAAATTAAGCTCTTTAAAATTCCACAGAAGATAAAGTTCTTTAATCCAATACTAAAAATCTTATACCGTTTCAAAATGTGTCCGAATATTAATAGAAGTCACTGTATATAAAAATGGATGTTTGAACATATATGTATACATACATATATATATATACATACATATATGTTCAATAGACTTCGAAACCGTTTGACCGATTAACTTGAAACTTGGCACACATATATATTGCTTCATGGAGAATAATCTTACGCTATAAAATTTTTATTTTTTTAATTAAAAAAATTTTTTTAATTCTGAAAAGAATTTTTTTTTTCGTAACACGGGCGAAGTCGTGCCGGGGAAAAGCTAGTATTACATATTTTGAAAGCAGTCGAATGATAGTAATATTCGTATGAAAGTAAGTTCTCGGTTAACTTTTTGATAGCGTACTACGATCAATTTCATGAATCACAAATTTATCGTTCGTAGAATTTTACGGTTGGAACTTTGACAATAAAACTGGTGCAATTTCGTGGTCGATGTAAAACGAGCAACCTATGGAAATTTTATCGTTATTAAAAGTCAACATTGATAGTTCCAGAGTTTATGCATTTGTTTAAGGGACAGTTAAAAGGGAGGATCTCGTGGCTAGTTGATGACAAAATTTTTCTTGAAAACTGAAGGACGTGCACTATTATAGACGACGATTATACATAGTCTTCACGTGTGTCCTCGTTTACGTGCAACAAGGAACCTATCGGTTCGTCAGGAGATTGTACCCAATTGAAAGCAGTGTCGACCTAGTTGTTGCAGAAGGATCAGATTAACGTAACGTATTTACGTTCGTGTGCAGAGACGTTGATGGTGCTCTATCCATTCGTCGAAAATAGGATTCGATGGAAGTGATTAAAGGCCAGGCTACATACCACTGATTTCTAACGGAAATATTTGTAAAAGTGAATGTCGACTTTCAACCCAATTACATACATCCACGATTAAAAACAAAATATATTTTCACTTCAAACTTAACCAGTTCTTGATTTAGAAATATTATATGACGAGCGAAATTAACAGATTGACATTAAGTATTTTATTTATGGCAGACTGATTAAATATTTGGAGGAAGATAATTCGTTCGGAAACGCGAGGAGTGTAGCCCATTTACCGCGCATTACAGGGAACAGTTGTCGTTGGAAGTTACGACACTCAGCTTAGGCAGCCTTGATCTTCCGGCACGTCTCATTTCCGCTTTGTCTTTACCCGTCACACGTTTAGGTGGTATGCCAAGAACGGTAAGCGGTAGTGATAGTTTGCTTTAGTTTGCTAAACCTCAGACGTCTCGGGTTCAAACGTCGTCTCCACAACTTAGTCGACCCTAAAACCACAAGTGCACCTATGAACCGCTCTTCTCAAACGATCAACAGTCTGCAACTTTCTGACAACGATAACTTTTCTAAAGAAAACGTAAGAGTCCCTTCATGAAACTGCACCGATGGGCATTTACATTTCCCATTGATGGAAATAGGGATTTTAATTATAATACAATTTGAAAATATTTTCTAAATTATTTGATTTAAAAAATCTGTATATCTCTCACATATCAAACATCAATTTTTTACAGTTGATGAAAAGATAAGTGCTACTTAACAAATAATTATCTATTGATTCAATCGACTCATTAGACGAATATAAATAGAGCTGTATTTGATAAGTGTATTGACTCATTTTAGGAAGCAAACTAATATTCGTTGTCGCACAATAGCCAGCAACTGGGTTACTATTTACGCCGATAAAGCGTCGCATATATAATTAAGTTCCCTTGGAAGCTCCGTGCAACGTGCAGCATTCACGTACAGAGGGTATCGTCACGACGACGCTCGGGACAGCCGGTGTACTCAACCGAGATAATTGAATAGGGTTTTCGGCCTAGTGGCTGCACCTCCTGACCCTGGAGGAATGGACTGTACAGCTATGGATGTATTGTTCGGACGCAGCCACAGGAACGCTCTCGGATGTCGATATATCCACTCTGCTTTTAGATAGCCAATTGTGGAACCGTCTTAATTAAGGTCAACCGGATCCCGTCGAAATAATTAAATTATCCTGCTTTTATTTTTGTAAACTCGTTCGCTGTTTCCCCTCACGGGTCATGCCAGTTTAGATAGTAGCTATTGTTAAAATTTCCACCTCGATTATGAAATTAGTACATGAATGCCAAATGAATATCTGTATTTTTATTTTCAGAAAAAAAAATCAATATGATATTCTCATATTTGCTGATTGAAGGCTGAAATCCGTGGTGTATTACTTAGAAAACGTCACTAGATTTCGACAGGCAACTCTATTCTTGTAAACTCGATCACTGTTTCCTCTCACAAGTCATGCAAGTTTAGATAGCAGCTGTTGTTACATTTTCCACGTCGATTATCAAATTAAGACAGAAATAGCAAATGAATGTTTGTATTTTTATTTTCAGAAAAAAAAATCAATATGATATTCTGATATTTGCCGATCGAAGGCTAAAAGCTGTGGTGTATTACTTAGAAAATGTCACTAGATTTCGACAGGCAACTTTATTCTTGTAAACTCGATCACTGTTTCCTCTCACGAGTCATGCAAGTTTAGATAGCAGCTGTTGTTACATTTTCCACGTCGATTATCAAATTAAGACAGAAATAGCAAATGAATGTTTGTATTTTTATTTTCAGAAAAAAAATTCAATATGATATTCTGATATTTGCTGATCGAAGGCTAAAATCCGTGATGTATTACTTAGAAAATGTCACTAGATTTCGACAGGCAACTCTATTCTTGTAAACTCGATCACTGTTTCCTCTCACAAGTCATGCAAGTTTAGATAGCAGCTGTTATTACATTTTCCACGTCGATTATCAAATTAACACAGAAATGGCAAATGAATGTTTGTATTTTTATTTTCAGAATAAAAAAGTTCAATATGATATTCTGATATTTGCTGATCGAAGACCGATCGAAAACGTCACTAGATTTCGACAGGCAACTTTATTCTTGTAAACTCGTTTATTGTTTCCTCTCACGAGTCATGCAAGTCCAGATAGTAGCTAAATTTTCCACATTGATTATGAAATTAATACAGGAATGGCAAATAAATGCCTGTATTTTTATTTTTACAAAAAATTCCAAACGATATTCTGATATTTGCTAATTGAAGACTAAGATTCTTGGCGTATTACTCAGAAAACGTCACTAGATCTCGGCAGACAAAATTTTAATATTGTCCGAGTGGAGAGAAGATAGGGGTGTGAGGAAAATGGGGTGTGCGGGATTCGGTTGGCCCGTTGATTTATAAGCTGGTGGTTTTTACGCGCGCGTATCGTGCCCCGTTCGCAATCCTTCAGCTTAACAATCGCACGTGACGCTTTTAATTAAGGTGAAATTCACACGCGACATAGTTGGTCGAAACAAAATGCTCGAACGATGCCGAGCGTAGATCGATCGGGCGCACGGCCACGCTGCAGCGTTGTATCGTACATCGTTCCAATTTCGAATGTAAATGAGTTGAAAATCACGCGCGACCGCGTGTATATTTAGATAATAATTTCCGGCGCCGAAATACCATATTACGCAGTCGTTTCAATTTTTAATAGAGGGGTTGATCGCGGGCGAAACCGCGTTACGCGGTGCGAGGGACGCGCCGGGGAGTAAGCAAACCTTTGATGTAATTTTTGATGTCCGTACGGTCGGCCACTGTGTTTCAGTTTGGTCAACCCAATGAAAATCCTTTGATCTTGATGGATGTTCACGAGTCGTAGAGATAATCTCGTTTACTCGTGTACAAGTTACAACAGATCTGTGTAATGCAACTTCTAATACTGCACATACCGGCTCCTCTCACATGTTTATTATATCTGACTCATCCATGAAAATTTAAATAATCCTACGTTTTAATTGTGAATTATGAAAATCTTTTTTGCTGTATTTATTATATAAACGTCATGCTCGAAATAGTAAATAAATAAATAAATGCATATCTTTTTTACTGATACTGTCCTCCGAAACGAATCAGATTTACATCTAAACATTTATTTTTTCAGATTGTGATAATCATTTTGTTCGGCGGGAAATACGAATTATTACAGCGAATCAATTTTTGGATCTCATTAAACTTTCCGTGGGACGAATTTGGTTTTAACGAACTGAACGCTCCGCTCGTGCTAATGAAATCGTAATTCAAATCTTTTTATTACCTACTGAAATCCCGCGAACATTTCTACGATAATACCTTCGAATGATCGTTCGGATTCATCCATGTAACGGATAGTTACGGTTAACGAGATTTGGAATCGTTCGGTTCGACCCATTTCCGATCCCTTGACTGGACAAGTGCGCAGCCATTCAAAGACGAGCATAGCATACATACATACATACATGGAGGAGCTTTCTGTGGCCGAGTACAAATGCCTGCCACAGTTGCCGTCACGCCGTTCCACCCACGGCCGTGTCCGTGCCGCGTGCATCCACCTACGTGCGTGGCCGTGTACGTGGCCAATTATGAGCGGGCCTTAATTAACAAGAGGCTCACAAAGCCGTGTACTCGGCGTGCACGGAGAGCCACCCCGGTGCATCGCCGAGTTGACACTCCACCAACCGGATTCACCCTCTCGACTCAGACGACGCTGATTACCATTGGTATCCGGGGTAACTGGAGCCTGATCGTACTCGCCCTCTTCGCTGAATTCACCTGTCCGCGATTGACAATCGCGCGAGCCAACAATCGGATTACTGGTCTTTTCGCAGAACGAACTAACAAGCGAAATTAATTGCCAAGACGCGCGGGCTATTACCGCCGGGCACATCATATGAAGATCCGCGCGGCATCACAATGCCGCGGCGCGTCACGGCCATTCGTTTTACTTTTGTCAGGAGCCGAACGAGAACCGTCCCCGTTTTCCACCTTACGCTTCTCGGCTTGTCAAAAAGCCGCGCGGAGAGACGTCCCCTATTTATTATGTCGTTGCCGCGTGACGATAAATTCCCGTGAATTTACAGTGTCGGAGAAGCGGCATGGCACGCCGCGAATATTATTCACCGCACGCGGCTGTTATTTGGTGTCATTTCGTGGCGGCGCCGTGTCCTGCCGTGGGGGACAGACTCCCGCAATTCGACGGAGAAATCGTCGAAAGACCCCGATTATGCGCCGTCGTGCGCCCACGCCGCAGCCTGTAATATCGCCGGGCTCTGATCGAACGTGGTCCGACGAATAACGACGAGAATTTACCGCCGTAAGGAGCGTACGACTCTCGGCCGCTTAAATATTCAATGACTCCTCGAAATAAACTTGAGCCACGCTCCCATTGAAAAAATATGTTTACGGACATGATCAGGGCCCCAGATTTTCTTTTTTTATCGTGTATGAGAGGCACAAACATCGCCGCGGAAAGCTTTTATCGATTGCCGGCCCGATCGGCGACGAGAAAAGCAAACGCGTTGGTAAATTGAAGGATCTCTCGCAGCAGAATCTATATGGAAATAATGTGTCGATTTTAGCCGGCAGGATTTACGAGGAGCTTCCACTGTGTGAATATAGAACTGGTTGGTACGTGAGCGCGTATAAAACCAGGATCGGGAATAAGAGAGTACGTATGTAGGTGATACCGAGATTTTATGCGGAGCGAAGAAAATATTTTCCGTGCTGTGTGACAAATGAAAACAGGAATTATGTGCGATTACATTATGCGACCGCTTTCCGACGAACAAAATGATTATCACTATCTGAAAAAATAAATGTTTAGATATAAATCTGATCCGTTTCGTGAGACCGTATCAGTGAAAAAGATATGCATTTATTTATTTATTTACTATTTCGTTTATATAACAAATACAGCAAAGTACGTCATCGGAAATTGGTCAGGTAATATGCTTCGATTTCGGCGTCCGGCCGGACGTCCTCGAAGGAATCTCGTTCGAATGATTTAGTAGGGCTTGTATCTCGGAAAATCTAAGTCTAAATCGAGTTTTCAATTTCATCTGAGAAAAGTCCGGCGTCCTGACTTCAGGAAGGGCTTGGTGTCCCTGGCGGTCCGTCGGCTCATTCGATGAATTTCAAGCAGCTCCCACGAATATGTCGGCTACGCCGCTCCGTCTGCCACGTTCCTTGCGGATATTAGTCGCGGGAGGACGCGACGGTGCGGTCCGGCCGCAATCACGCTGCTTCCTCCTGAATCGAACTTGCCAATCGAATTTGCCCGATGGATGCAAGTTTTTCACCTCCGCCTCGGTTATTTTTCCTTCGCCCAGCCTTATTTCTATTTTTCTCAATCTCTCCTGTTTCTCTAAGTTTACTTTTCAAACAGATGAATCCGAAATTGGACGTCACCTTCAATTCCCTTATTTGTTCCAATCCCGAATCGTCTAAAACGCGTCGTATTACAACTGCGTCACTTCGTTTCGACAGGAAATCGGCTGATAGCCTCGGCCATTTGATCCGTCCGTATTTTACGAGACGCATACGGCCCGGCCGTATATTTCGAGATAAATTTCCGAGCCACGTGGCTGGAATATTTCGCTCCCTTTCATCGGTTTATTTTATAATTCCCGTATCTCAGCCAGTAGCACATCGCTGATATATCTCGTGGATATTACAAGCGTAAAATCGAAGGCGTGGACCGTTCGCTCGTCGCGCTGCCTGTTACGTCCGACGAAATCGAACCTGCCTATGTAGTTGGAATTTGTATGGAGCAAGTGTCCAGGATTTTCCACATTTGTCTCGTCTATCTTTGTGCACGTATTTCCCTCAACCGTTTCTTATTTTTCTCCGCTCCTGCCTTGTTCAGTCATTCTACATTTTATATAAGCAGTCTTATATCATATTATTATTACATATTTATAGAAAAATTTTATACAANTCGAATTTGCCCGATGGATGCAAGTTTTTCACCTCCGCCTCGGTTATTTCTCCTTCGGCCAGCCTTATTTCTATTTTTCTCAATCTCTCCTGTTTCTCTAAGTTCACTTTTCAAACAGATGAATCCGAAATTGGACGTCACCTTCAATTCCCTTATTTGTTCCAGTCCCGAATCGTCTAAAACGCGTCGTATTACAACTGCGTCACTTCGTTTCGACGGGAAATCGGCTGATAGCCTCGGCCATTTGATCCGTCCGTATTTTACGAGACGCATACGGCCCGGCCGTATATTTCGAGATAAATTTCCGAGCCACGTGGCTGGAATATTTCGCTCCCTTTCATCGGTTTATTTTATAATTCCCGTATCTCAGCCAGTAGCACATCGCTGATATATCTCGTGGATATTACAAGCGTAAAATCGAAGGCGTGGACCGTTCGCTCGTCGCGCTGCCTGTTACGTCCGACGAAATCGAACCTGCCTATGTAGTTGGAATTTGTATGGAGCAAGTGTCCAGGATTTTCCACATTTGTCTCGTCTATCTTTGTGCACGTATTTCCCTCAACCGTTTCTTATTTTTCTCCGCTCCTGCCTTGTTCAGTCATTCTACATTTTATATAAGCAGTCTTATATCATATTATTATTACATATTTATAGAAAAATTTTATACAACTGCCTCTGATATAAAAAAATATACAATTTATTAAAGCATGAGATAAAATTTTTATTTTGCATAAAAATTTGCAGTTCAGTCAATGATACAGACTGAAGAGTCATAGTTTCGATGAACTATTTATTCAAATTTTATACAACTGTCTCTGATATAAAAAAATATGCAATATATTAAAGCATGAAATACAATTTTTATTTTGCATAAAAATTTGCAGTTCAGTCAATGATACAGACCTTGGGTCATAGTTTCGATGAACTATTTATTCAAAGTTTATTTGTCCGGAAATTATAATGGGCCCGAGAACTTCTGAGCCGCGACACGCGTGCCGCGCCGTTTCTGTTACGGAAACTTGCTGCTCTTGGGTTAGCTTCGAAACGGCGCGGCGCGGCAGACGGGACCACTTTCCGCGGACTTTTAGCATTTGGAATATCGTAATGGCACGTGCGGCATCGGGTCGAGTTAGAATACAAGCCGCATCGCGCGTCGATCGGCTCCGTGCCGCGTTTCGAACTTCCGGAATAATATTCGGTTTCGCGGTTCGAAGCGCTTCCGACGGAATCTCTTGAGTACACGTATGCATGCGCGTTCCACCGGCGGCGGCGACGGCGACGCGCGCGGGGGCCGCATAGGCAGAGGCCGCGGGGGCGGAATTTAAATGCAAAATCTCCGGTGACGCGGAAGAGTGACTAAACTGAAATATCGATTTATGTTAACGCGCCCCCGATTTTGTTCCATTCCGGTGTGCTTAAATGTACGTCGACGTCGCGTCGGTTAATTCCTTTTAATTGGAAGCCATCCTCATTCCGGCTCAGACTATTAGTCTTCCCGCGTTACTACTAATTGCGATGATTACGCGTGCCGCATTCAAGAATGTGCCGATACGTTAACAGACGTTAAGCCGAAAATAATTAGAGCCGCTGGTAATATCTTTACTTTCCATTACGTATTGAATTTTGTTGAATGTCAAAGATATAAAAGGATAATCTCATCTACTTGCAAACAATAGAATCGTTAAAGAAAGTTATATCAAAACACTTACATTAGTACTTAATTTAATTAATTACCAGTTGAAATCTTTGTGATAGTTATATACCATTTTTCACTTTATATGTCAACGCACCCGTTTTGCGAGTGTTTACCCCGATAGTTCAAAGCCCGGCAGGCTTCATTGTACGCGGGAAGTTATCGTCGTACGACGGCCGCTCTCATTGCCACGACCAAGAAATAATTATCCGGCGCGCAGCGTCATCAGAAAATCGGTAGTGAAAGGGGCGGCGGCGGCGGCGGCGTTGGGTTAGTCTTGATTCGCCGGTCTGTAAGGAGCTTAAACGTGGCGAGGGGTGGCGGAAGAATCTTGCGAGATGCAACTCTGCGGCTTCGGCAACAGGAGTGCTCTCGAAAGGCCGACCCTTGACTGCACTCGTGCGAGGGGCGGGCGAGTCCAAGCCGGAAAGAGTGGTTGGCCAGGCACGAGGTTCTTGTCTCCGTCGTTGGAGTGCACTTCCGGCCGCCTCGCGGCATGCAAATATTGACTACGTGCTGCCCTTCCCACCGCTCCGTCCGCCCCCCCGTGCCAGCCCCGCCAGCCCTATATCCCCGGCCCCCAGGCCACCCCCGCCCGTCCCCGTCCCTTTTTTGTATCTTTTTTCGCTCGTTCACTCGAAACGACGCGGTCCGCCTACGAAAAGTCATAACCGTAATTACGCGGCTGGGCTCTCGCGATCATTTGTACCGGGACCGTGCTGGAAAATCTCGCGAAAGAATAGCGTGACGCGAACCGCGTGTTACGTTAACGAAACGGCGGCGCGGCGCCCGGCATCTCTGTCGATCGATATCGAGGCTCCGCGATCGTCGGGAAAAGGAGAGAGAGAGAGAGAGAGAAAAATTGCGGCGCGGCTCGGAAAACAAAAGAGTCCGTTCCGTAGGAAGTTAAGGTGGATATTTATATCAGAGATAAATCCTTTTCGTGCCGGAGATAGAATTTTAATTGCAATATGAAGCATTGTGCAGCTCCGTTTCCGTCGCGGAACAACGTTATGTATGGAGTTACAAAAGCGTTGGACGAAAGATAATCAGTAACCGAAATGCAACGTCGAAATGTTCGTTACTTCTCGTACTTATCCGACCGCGGGAGCGCAGAAAATAGAACGTGCAATTTAATCTACGGCTACTGTAAGATAACATACACTGCCAAGTGCCTTATATGACAAGTCAGTGCATAAATTCCTTACATTTAATGAATTCGTAATACAAGTACAGTGACTTCCATTAATATTCGGACACATTTTGAAACGGTATGAGATTTTTAGTATTGGATTAAAGAACTTTATCTTCTGTGGAATTTTAGAGAGCTTAATTTACTATAGAATGTGTAGTAAAAAATTAAAAAAACTTGGAATTCATTGAAATCGCGAGGAAAATAGTAAAGGACATGGTTTTTAACTTTTTTATTAGGGTCTGTAATAAAAATTAGAAGTGTCTCGTTTGTAGATCTAAGTAAGTTATATGCATGTACAAAATTTCATCAAAGTCGATCAATATTGCTATGCACTATAAGCGATTAGAAATTGGAAAAATCGCAGTTCTCCACGACTTTCAATCTACGACTGGGATAAATTGAAGAATTTTTACATGTTTCGATATGTCTAACTCTTTTATAGTTTTTTATAAAACTTTATACATTCATATAACACTTTTAGATCTACAAACGGGATGTTTCAAATTTTTGCTAGAGCCTCTAACAAAAAAGTTTATCATGATCTTTCCTTTTTTCTTCGAATTTTTGACGAATAATAATTTATTTTAATTGTTTGTTACACATTACATAGTAAACTAAGCCTTTAAAAAGCCCACAAAAAATTAAGTTAGTTGGCTCCATATTAAAGAACTTATTCCGTTTTGAACTGTGTCCGGATATTAATGGGAGTCACTGTATATAGAAAGTTACTTATAGATGCAACAATTTTATTTTTTACACTGATTTTTATTCAAGTATTAAGGATGACGTTCAGGATTAACAAGGGACATAAGTTCGCTGTCTTACGCGTGATTGGCTGCCGTCAACAGGAGGTGCAAAAGGGAGTGTGTCGCGGAATAAATGGGGGGATCGCGCGACAGACGCGCGTAACGAGGAGAGAATCACGACGGAAGGGTGGGCGCGCGGTATCTTGCAGTCGGACCACACATTGTTATCTCCGTTGATCCCCCGACTTCTTCATCTCTTCTGGCGCGCTTCGAGGGCTCGCAGTCTCGCCTCTGAACGAGCCGGAAGAATAACGTATAAACCGCATATATCCAATCTACTGGTAAATCCGTTGGTCTAGCCAGGAGGAAACCGGAGTCCGCGAGACCGACTCGGCTAGAATTGCCGTAAAAAGATGCCCCGTCGCCCCGTCATTTTACCCCGGATAGCCGAGACGACGTATGTGGACATTTCTTATCGCGACGCGCGGAAAAATAGATATACGATTTCACGACGCGAGGAAATCACAGCCACGGAGAACATTTTCATCGGATTTAATTTTAAAGAACTTTTGCTAAAACTGTAATGATTTCTCAAGAGCTCGCGAATCGGGGGAAAAAACGACGGGAACGGTGTTCGAGTTGGAAACAATGGCCCGGAGGTATCCAGGTGTTGTTTCATAGCCCGGCTGGCACGATTAATATCGTTCCTTCTAATTAATGTAATATATTACCATCGTTTCGTTATAATCTCGTTCAAGTTACTCAGGCTTAGTAGGCGTGGGTAACAAAGGGACCGGGCCCGATAATTTATAATTACCTGGTGGAGGATCCAGGCCTCGCGGGCTGCCGTCGCGTCGGTTTTATTCCCGTCTAATGGATGCGCTCTCTCGCGCGACAAAACTTCCGCGTTAACTTTTCTTTTAACGCGTCCCAGCCTCCCGCTCTCATCCTTGCTCTAATCTCGCCAACATTGTTAGGATCCATGGTGCGGCTGTGTCGTCGTTGAGCCAACTTTAATGCATCCGAAAAGGGTCAAACTTCGCCCGCTACTTCACAGACCACTTTGCGCCTGTCCACGAAACGCCGCGGGTCTCTCCTCTCTTTCGTTCCTATAGACTCTCGCCGTCTCTCTCTCTCTCTCTCTCTCTCTCGCCCTCTGCCCGGTTCCCTTCATTACGTCAGACGGGCTCGACCCAATTCCCCGTTACCGGTACCTCCTCACCCGGGGTCTTCGAATCCGAAACTTGAAGGGGGCGCCGCGCCTCTCAACCTCGGGACGAAAGTTTCCGGCCGATGGCAAAAGTTGCAGTGTACGAGAATAGCGGCCACTTATACTGCCACGGGCTGACTTGTAAATCCAAGAATGAGACTCAACACTTTTCCGTGATCCCGACCCGAACTTCCAGGTTAATACGAACGTGTTTGTATACGACTGATCTGATCAACTTATTTATCGTACCGTAATAGTAAAAGAGGGCTTCCGTCTCGAAATTTCCCCTACGAAAGTTGTATTCGATCCATCGAAACTTTTTTNCCAAGAATGAGACTCAACACTTTTCCGTGATCCCGACCCGAACTTCCAGTTTAATACGAACGTGTTTGTATACGACTGATCTGATCAACTTATTTATCGTACCTTAATAGTAAAAGAGGGCTTCCGTCTCGAAATTTCCCCTACGAAAGTTGTATTCGATCCATCGAAACTTTTGTTACGATGTCGGATGGTTTCCCTTTTCCCCAGTCGGTCGATAATAATTTTTGATCTGTTGCGCAGCTGCGTATATTGACTACCATCGAAAGTTCGTTTTATTTGTTAAGGAGGTTCATCCGGTTAAGGAATTAACAGATAGATCTCCACACAAAAATTTGATAGTCTATAACAGTATACCAGGATACCTAAAAAAAATGTTTAAGCCATTTGGATACCTTAATGATGAGATATTAGTATAAATATTTTTTACAATTTTACATGTAGTCATATGGAAAAGAGTGATTTCCCAGACTTTTATCGCTAATTTATTAAGTATTGACAGTAAATTTGGAATTAAACTTATGTCATATTAAAGAGAAACATTTAACGAATATTTTAATTGCCAATTTAGGTAGATTGGATAACTATGAATCGAGAAATATATAAATACAGCAAACGAAATCTGCATCTTTCAGCAGTAGATAACCTCCGTTATTAACACGTACGCTAGTCAAGCAAGCTCCCCTTTTCTATAACTTGCATTTGACTTGCTATGTACCAGATGAACCTCCTTAATTTCTAATTTAATAGAAGCACGAAGTTGTATGCGACGTAAACATGATTGTTCACTCGACGGTGGGAAATATCGATATAATATCAAAGTGCTTCTTGAGATACGAGATTATGCACATCCGCACGTGTATCTTAAGGAGATTCTATAGCAAAACGACTTAACGATTAGAAAAATATGAAATTTAGCGTATGAGTAGGTTTTAGTTAAATAATGACTCAGCTAAATTTTGGTGAACTTTTAGTGCTTGATAAGAAAGTTAGAAAGATTTTAATTTAAATCGTTTTTTGTAAATATCTAAGTTTCTATTGGTCTGACGACGAATATGCATCAGATCGAAATTATAGATTGATAAATTCTCTTCAACAATTATTCTTGANAGCCGCATACGTAATGTTTTTGAAAACTTCAGTTTATCCAAAGTTTTACCACGTGTTATTTTGAAAACAGTCGCTCGCAGGCGAAAAATGTCAAGAACGATTGTTGTAGAGAATATATCGATCTACAATTTCGATCTGATGTATATACGTCGTCCGACCAATAGGAACTTAGATATTTGCGAAAAACGATTTGAATTGAAATCTTTATTACTTTTTTCTTAAGCTCTAAAAGTTCACCAAAACTTAACTGAGTCATTATTTAACTAAAACCTACTCATACGCTAAATTTCATATTTTTCTAATCGTTAAGTCGTTTTGGTGTAGAACTACCTTAAGTATATTATACAACGTACCAACATGCACGAGCTTACGAGTATATTAATAAAGATAACGAAATAATAATAATAATAATAATAATAATAATAATAATAATAATAATAATAATAGTAATAAAAAGCAGTGGAGCGAAGACGTACATTTCAATTAATTATAATTTACAGTGAAACAATGCAAATTGAAATATTGGGAAGTGGGTACGTTATTATTAAAGCAGCGTTATTGTGCAACTGTAAATGCAATGGAGTAATAAACACGGTGTTAATCAGGAAAACGATATGCGCGGCGTAAGCGTAAAATAAGTTACCTCTTGCTGCAAATGAACACATGGTACGAGTGTGCGCGGCGCGGGCCGTGTTACGTTAGCCGGGAAGCAGCCAAGTTTCTGGCTACGGGAAGGACTGAAAATTTAATTGATAATTCCGCCACGAAATTCTGCGTGGACGTGCAATAAAAAGCGCTTTACAGCGTCTCGGACGCATAACTTGTAACTGCAAAGTGGATTAGCGGGCGGTACGAGTTAATTAACAGCCGTTCGAACTTCGCTCTTTCGGGCATGCATACCGCGTCATCGTCTCGACATTCAACTTCGCGAACATTTAACAGCCCTTGAACAACTACTAAAATACACTCTCATCTTTCTTTTTTTCTTTACCCGAGCGCAATGTTGCACACCGGTTCACGCTCGGTTGCAGCTCTTATTAATTTTATCTCTAATTAGCAGCGACGTACTTGTTGCTACGATTCCCGAGCTGTAATTACGTTCCTGTTTCGCTTATAAGACAATGCGTCAAATAATCGTTCGACCGAATATGTTAAATTAATGAATAATTTTCTGATCTCTCTCGCTGATCCTCTTGTTTCATTATTATTATTATTATTCCTCGTTTCGCTTGGATCATGGAGTGTCTCCAATCCTCGAATAAAAATCAGACAGACGTACACACGCGTATTCTAGCTCTGTGCTTAAAATAAAAATTTCAAATGAAAAGTATGCTTCCTTTACGACGACGCTTCCTCGTCGTGCGTTCAATTTTTAACGTTGATCAGGTGTCTATGCCTCCGAAATTGTACCCCCGGTGCCAACAGGGAAGGATAAACTCGTCCATGAACGCGGCAAGTCCAAGCGTTGTTAATAAAGTATCGTACGGCGGGTTTCCTCGCGAGTCTTCTAAAAAGAAAAACTCTACCTTCTTTCACTCGATAAAGGGAATCGTGGCTGGTTCACGATTGAAGTTACTCGAACTTCACTGGCGAATCCCGCGTCCGTGGGAAGCTTCGGAAGTTTATGGAAGATAATTAAAGGGTGGCGGCGCCTAGAGGCCCCGAGTAATTTCATCGAAACAGTCCCGTACACACGGTTAGAGGCGTTACACCTCCGCGAAATTGCGAAGCAGATGAAAAAGTAGCCGGCCGACTTCTACGCCCGCGGAATGATCCCGATATTAACGTTCTTTGCCCTTCCTATCGGACGATGTAATTTGCAAGGACGATCGAAAAGAGGGAATAATTCTAGCGCACGAAACGCGAACTGAAACGCCTTGTTCTTAGAAGGATGAAATTTCAACTTACTTCCTTCATTCGTAGAATTTTATTGTGATAACGTTTTTCTGTTTTCGTATTAAATCTAAAATTGTTTGAGATAGGAAGACTTAAACAACGAAGGTACGTTGAAAGCTTGAAATTTTTTCTAATTATGTATTTCAATTTAAATATCTTCTGCCTGTTGGACCGTCTGTTTAGCAAAATTCACAGTTTATTGGTGGAACGACTAAATTACAGAATTCCGCTGATAGAAACGCACGACGCGCTGCGCTGTCTAATTAATTCGAACCAGTTAATCTCTCGACGTTGAAGATAGCAAATTGAAATATTGGGAAGTGGGTACGTTATTATTAAAGCAGCGTTATTGTGCAACTGTAAATGCAATGGAGTAATAAACACGGTGTTAATCAGGAAAACGATATGCGCGGCGTAAGCGTAAAATAAGTTACCTCTTGCTGCAAATGAACACATGGTACGAGTGTGCGCGGCGCGGGCCGTGTTACGTTAGCCGGGAAGCAGCCAAGTTTCTGGCTACGGGAAGGACTGAAAATTTAATTGATAATTCCGCCACGAAATTCTGCGTGGACGTGCAATAAAAAGCGCTTTACAGCGTCTCGGACGCATAACTTGTAACTGCAAAGTGGATTAGCGGGCGGTACGAGTTAATTAACAGCCGTTCGAACTTCGCTCTTTCGGGCATGCATACCGCGTCATCGTCTCGACATTCAACTTCGCGAACATTTAACAGCCCTTGAACAACTACTAAAATACACTCTCATCTTTCTTTTTTTCTTTACCCGAGCGCAATGTTGCACACCGGTTCACGCTCGGTTGCAGCTCTTATTAATTTTATCTCTAATTAGCAGCGACGTACTTGTTGCTACGATTCCCGAGCTGTAATTACGTTCCTGTTTCGCTTATAAGACAATGCGTCAAATAATCGTTCGACCGAATATGTTAAATTAATGAATAATTTTCTGATCTCTCTCGCTGATCCTCTTGTTTCATTATTATTATTATTATTCCTCGTTTCGCTTGGATCATGGAGTGTCTCCAATCCTCGAATAAAAATCAGACAGACGTACACACGCGTATTCTAGCTCTGTGCTTAAAATAAAAATTTCAAATGAAAAGTATGCTTCCTTTACGACGACGCTTCCTCGTCGTGCGTTCAATTTTTAACGTTGATCAGGTGTCTATGCCTCCGAAATTGTACCCCCGGTGCCAACAGGGAAGGATAAACTCGTCCATGAACGCGGCAAGTCCAAGCGTTGTTAATAAAGTATCGTACGGCGGGTTTCCTCGCGAGTCTTCTAAAAAGAAAAACTCTACCTTCTTTCACTCGATAAAGGGAATCGTGGCTGGTTCACGATTGAAGTTACTCGAACTTCACTGGCGAATCCCGTGTCCGTGGGAAGCTTCGGAAGTTTATGGAAGATAATTAAAGGGTGGCGGCGCCTAGAGGCCCCGAGTAATTTCATCGAAACAGTCCCGTACACACGGTTAGAGGCGTTACACCTCCGCGAAATTGCGAAGTAGATGAAAAAGTAGCCGGCCGACTTCTACGCCCGCGGAATGATCCCGATATTAACGTTCTTTGCCCTTCCTATTGGACGATGTAATTTGCAAGGACGATCGAAAAGAGGGAATAATTCTAGCTCACGAAACGCGAACTGAAACGCCTTGTTCTTAGAAGGATGAAATTTCAACTTACTTCCTTCATTCGTAGAATTTTATTCTGTTAACGTTTTTCTGTTTTCGTATTAAATCTAAAATTGTTTGAGATAGGAAGACTTAAACAACGAAGGTACGTTGGAAGCTTGGAATTTTTTCTAATTTTGTATTTCAATTTAAATATCTTCTGCCTGTTGGACCATCTGTTTAGCAAAATTCACAGTTTATTGGTGGAACGACTAAATTACAGAATTCCGCTGATAGAAACGCACGACGCACTGCGCTGTCTAATTAATTCGAACCAGTTAATCTCTCGACGTTGAAGATAGTCTAACGAGCACCCACGTGGACCAATTAAAAATTCTACTAACGTAACGGTTAATATTCTGATCGTGACGAGTTTTATATCAAAGCTGTCCTCATTAATGATCTCGTGTTTTATTCAATAAAAATATCCCTTATCGAATCATTGTTGAAAATGTCTTCCTGCTTTCTGCAAAATATTTATAATAAGGAGATAAAGAAAATCTAAGTTTTTTTGTAATTCTCTGAATGTAATGTGACGGAATAAATCCGCCTATAAGACGCGGTGAAGGCGGTTAAGTAAGTGCTTTTATGAAACTCTAATTTCTGTGCGTAAGTGCTCGCATAAGTCGTCGCTGTTTATGGTTCGTCCGATTTGTTTGCAAGACAAACAGCGTTAAAAATGTGGTTCACGTCCCTTGGATCATCCTAGATAAAAACTAGCGGCGTTGATTGAGCGTTTCAGTAGCCAAATCCTTGGACCTGAAGATATCCTGTGAGTTTCGAGCAGACGAACGTTTGCGACATACGACTGGGAGCGACAATCCTACGACACAATAATTCGTGCGAGAACCGGCCTCGTCNCGAGTTTAGAGCAGACGAACGTTTGCGATACACGACCGGGAGCGACAATCCTACGACACAATAATTCGTGCGAGAACCGGCCTCGTCGTAGATCACAATTATCCGAAAATGGTCGGGAACAAGCTCGTTGGAACTCTTGCAGTTACGATCACCTAGCGCAGCGGTAGCACCTTCTAAAAGCGGCCCCGGCGCAGCAAGTAATGGCCATCCACTAAATTCTAATAAATATCAGCAGACACAACGAACCCGGGTCCCTTCGTGAGCGACCTAAGTGTTATTAATCGTGCCGTGAGCCGCGGCCGGGGGCCCCGGGTAGCGTCTTCGATTTTAAACCACGCTCCGCCGAGAGAATAAACGCGGTACCGCTCGCGCCGCCGTTATTTTCAATCGCGGAAATGTTTATGTACTTCCGCGAAGGAACGTGGAAGGCATCGGCGGAGATACGATTGTTAGGACGTAGGTAGATCAGCGTGACTAACCATAAGCACGATGGAGGTACAATTTTCAAGCTGCGGCAAACAGTGGCGTCCTTTACGATTCCAACTGGAATTTAAGACTGACATTGTGAATAAGGGGAATGCTATTAAATTATTCAATACTATCTACAACTGAAAATGAATCCTCAGATTAATTAAATTAAAATTGGCATTTTATAATAAATGATACGAATGTTAGCACGTAGGTAGATTAGAGTGACTAAATTAATTGAATTGAGATTGGCATTTTGTAATCAATGATGCGAATGTTAGGACGTAAGTAGATCAGCGTGACTAACCATAAGAACGATGGAGATGCAATTTTCAAGTTGTGGCAAACAGTAACAATCTTTACGTTTTCAACTGAAATTTAAGACTGACATTGTAAATAAGGGAAACGTTATTAATTTACTCAATACCATCTTCACCTGAAAATGAATATCCCCAGGTTAATTAAATTAAGATTGACATTTTATAATAAATAATACGAATATTAGGACGTATGTAGATCAGCGTAACTAACCATAAGAACGACGGAGGAACAATTTTCAAGCTGCGGCAAACAGTGGCAACCTTTACGATTTCAACTGAAATTTAAAACTGACATTGTGAATAAGGGGAATACTATTAAATTACTCAATACCATCTTCAAATGAATATCCTGAGGTTAATTAAATTGAGATTTATAATCAATGAGTCTCAAGAAAATAAAGTGCAGTATTGCTACTTTGAAAGTAATGATCAAAGGAATTGTGGACACTGCTAATTAACGTGAGGTCAGGATAAAACGCGAACGAGTCTACTTTTCATTAACCAATAAACTTTCATTTAATTCCCGTTGCTTCATGAATCATTCAGTACTCCGATCCGGCAGTTCCGCTGGTNAAATTGAGATTTATAATCAATGAGTCTCAAGAAAATAAAGTGCAGTATTGCTACTTTGAAAGTAATGATCAAAGGAATTGTGGACACTGCTAATTAACGTGAGGTCAGGATAAAACGCGAACGAGTCTACTTTTCATTAACCAATAAACTTTCATTTAATTCCCGTTGCTTCATGAATCATTCAGTACTCCGATCCGGCAGTTCCGCTGGTCCGTACAAACGCGAATCAATTCCCCGAAATCGGACAATCAAAAAGTTGCACGAATTGTCAAAGCGAGCACTCATAAAGTATGCGCTGTTCAATTTCCACTGCCGCGTCTCATTTTCCATTTCTATTACGGCCCCTCCTCGGTGTCCCTCACCTCTCTTGGCAAGTGAGCGGACGGCGAAGATAAAAGGGACGCGGAATTTCCGCCAAAAATCAGCGAACGAGCCCGCCATGGAATAAAGTTTTCAGGCACGGGGGTTGTACAGTACGTTCCGTGTTACGCTCCCCTGTTTTCCCCCCAGAGAGGCGTCTGTTTTCGTTTTAATAATCCCAGCTCTCGTGAAATAATTATAATATCTTTCGGACGTTTCGAGGGAAGCGTGCGGCCCCCTTCGTCCTCCCGCTCCTCCCCGCCTCGCCCGGCGCACGTCTCCTCGTCCCTTCTTATCCGAGCACGAGTTCCGTCTTTTCTCGGCGAGATAGGAAAAGCCAAGCAACGACCGGCACAGGTATATACTCTCCGGCCGGAATTACTACGAATGAAGTTCTTAATCTTAATAAACTTCAAGGTTCCCGCGCCTCTTCATCCGCTTCCGTTCCCCGCCCCGCCCTCGGCCCCGCCGGGTTTATCTGCTGTCAGTTGATTCACGATTCTCGTCGGAATCTTATCGCGAGAATTCTGTAAAACCGTGTCACAAACGTGAAGGGACGGCAGACCGACGCAACGCCCGACACGACGACGTCGCCCTGAAATTTATCGTCGTATCTTCACGGGCCAGACTATTAAAGCAACTTAAATTCCATTCAAAGGGAGGGATCAAGGGAGCGCGAGGAGAGCCACTATTTTCCCTGGAAACGACGTGTCTTTGACATGAAAATCGTTATGAATGGAATTCGTGATCCTAATAAATATCGAAACCGTTTCGTTCCGGCGCGGCGTAGCAACATGACTGTTTCCAACACACATCGAATCTATTTAACGTCCCATTTAGTGATTAAAATAGACACAGTTTTTAAGCTTTACGTAGTATTCCTGGAGGTTGACATTTGATTCTGCTTCCGCGTTGCACGCTCATTCTCGGCGGAACTTGCACCAAGATATCGCGCTCGGAGTGTCAAGGCTTAGGGAGGGTAGAACGGGCAACTCCACCGCTAAATATCGTTTCCCGTCTAAATCCTTCAAACTCGATCACAATATTCTCTTGTCACTCACGACTGTGCGCCGGCGAGGCAGTCGAGCGAGTAATCCAATCCGATTGTTGCATGCGTCTCGGAAACTCTTGGCGAAGTTCCGAAGTGGCCTTCGGAATCTAAATGGCGCCACGTCTTGCGCTACGTCTTCCGAGTTTACTCGATACGTGCCGCACCGAGAGTCATACGAATGTTTAACGAATCATGGTCGCCCATAAAGAGCCACGGCATTCCGTATCGGCAAGTTTAATGCCCCCTGCGCCCCAGCCAGCGAGTTAGGTTAGCGTTAATACGTCCCGCGCAGGAAACTTTGGGTCTTATGAATTTACTGCACTTCGATACTGAACAATTAATGCACTTAGCGGAGTTTCGACGTCGCTAAACAGGACAATAAGGCCATATTAGTAGATCGAGCTTGTTTATAACTATACCTACAATTACTGCGCTTCAGCGTAGACATTCGTTTGACGCGCAGTTGGAAGCGACGCGGAGGGTTTTAGTGGGACTTAAACGAGTTTTCGTATTCATAGCGATGGATGATTAATGAAAATGATTGGTTAAGACCGGCGTGGCAGCTCGTTGATTCATTTAACGCGCACTTACCCCCGCTCGCCTGTTTATCACTTTCGCGCGATACTAACGCGCACGCTGAAGAGCGTTATCCCTGAATAATAGCCCGCTCGGTTGTCCAATGGTCGAGGCCAGAGGACGGAGGGACGTAATCCCTCAAGAGACGAGTCATTGGGTCCGCAGCTTTCCCTCAACCACTCTAATTCCCGTTTCCCCTGCGTTAATTGAAAACTTTACGATTCCGTCCCCGAGCACATATTAACATTCATTCCGCTCAGGGAACGCGTTGCCTAACGCTTCATCCATTAGGAATTACATCCATTTACTTAACTTTGTCTCGTCTCAATTCGAGATCGGTTCTATCTCTCTCCGCGTCTTGGTCTCCTACCACAAATGCTGCAAGTTACGTCCGTCGCGGCGCGGGGTGTTTGTCCTCGAATCAATTATGTGATCACACCAGTATCTTGATTACAGTTATGGTAAACCACAATCTTGGTGCGATTGACAATAAGCAATCGTAAAAATATTTCTTCGAAGTGACAAAAATATGTAAGCTCTTATCGGAAAAGATTTGGGCGAACAATAATTTTTGGTAAATCACTCTCTCTAATAAACTAGATTTAATTACACAAACACTTTAATTAACTATAAGTATAATACAGTTGAATACCGAGTAGATTAATTACAAGAAATTAATAAAGAAAGGCTCAGCCCATCGGCCACAATAATTCAAATTACTAATTTGTGGTGAACAGTCCTCCGTTTCCACACTTTCGTATTCGTATCAGTAACGCAGTCCCTCGCGATCTGTACTCTACGCTCGATTCTACTAATCTCTCTATTCCTTACGAAAACTACGCCGCAGATCCTGCTTCGAGAATATTCGACGCAATTTCGGGTACCTAATTGTGCCCTTAATTATGAAAGTGGTCTAAGTCAGAATTAAAAAAGAAGAATTTATTAGATATTTCATTCATATTCATAATGTGGTGTGAAATACCTGATAAACTTATATTTTTTTTAATTCTGACTTAGACCACTTTCATAATTATGGGCACAATTAGGAATGCCATTAGCTAGGTGGCGATACCCGAATACTTTCGCGCTTACAAATATTTCGACCTTTTCACTTTTTTTTTTTTTTTATAAGACGGTGAAGAGTCTTGCCGATTTATCTGCGTTGACAATTCTGACGTCAATTACAAGCGGTAACGAATCGTATCGTCAACGGGGTCGTTACGTCAGGTCAGCCGATACTCGAAACATCTGGTATCGACCGGTCGCGTCGAGGTTAACGAATTAGCCGGGAGTGTAGTCAGCCTCCAGTGCTTCGATAATTACACGTCACGGGAACGAAAGGTTGTTGTAATGTAGCATCTACAATCGCTTGTGGCCGCGTTAAAGGGCCCGGGAACGCGAGCGGGTCGCGTAGAGCACGCCGACCGTTTTTCGTGGTTAATTCACATCTTTTCGTCGACGGGAATGCCCGTTGACGTTGTATCGACTAGCAAGTTTTCCGATGAATCATTTATGCCCCTCGGCGAACTCCCGCGGAACTGCGGACCCCAGACGTTTGAACTTACCCCGGCGCACACAGAAACGGAGAGGGTATATTGTTTGTCGAAGTTATTCATTATTCAGCTGCGAGATGGATCCTCGAAATCTGGAAAAATTTCCTGGCTCCTCGCGAGAACCGGAGTCCTCTCTGGCGATTGTCGGATAAAAATAGACAAAGCGATGCAGAAGCGAAACGGAGAGGAAGATAGGTAGGTAGGTAGGTAGTACATCGGAATATCAGGACGGGATTGCACGTTTCATTGTTGACTGTCGCTCGTCGTTCCGTTTAACTATTCATTCCATTTCCCTTGGAACGATACTGAACACTTGACACGATTTCTGAACAGTTCCCTTGTTGTTAATGCAACAACCGAGGTATTTTAACTCCTTTTTCCCTCCCTCCCCCTCCCCATCCTCCTGCTCCTGTTTGACGTCAATTTCGAGTGGAGCGTCTGCAGGGGATTTTTTTTACAAACGACAATCACGTCATTTTGCTTTGCGTAATCTTCCGTCAATCGGCTTTCCGCGGATCGAAATAGTATCTAGTATTGTTTCCGTTTGAACGTGAAGGCATTAGCGAGCTGGGAGTGATGCGACGATACGTCCACGTCGAAAGTGCATAATCGATTATCCATCCCAGTCGTATGGCATTGAATACAAATCTATTTTGTCGCTCCGAGTAACGTTTTATATATAAAGGACGGATTCGCGAGAGAACTTAACAATTACTACGACACAATGCTTGAATACGTATATTCTTGTATTTTATCGAACCAAAATTAATTTGCCGGGAACTCGGACAGTAAAATTAACAAGAAGGTCATTAGAAATACCTCGTATTGATCCGGCGTGTATACAGACCTCGCCTATTTCTCGTTTGTCGTGCTCGGCTGACGGGTCAGTTGCTTCGTTCTTCTCATTTTTAATCAGCCCCCGTTCGCACGCTCATTTGCGTCGGATCACTCGAGACAGTGGCGAGGATCGTCTCGAAAACCGAGCCGGAGCCGGCCGGGCTTCGCCGGGCGAGGAACCTTTTTACTGGAAGTATTTGCGTTCGCAGCGCGAGAAATACGGCATCGTCTGGTCGTAATTACGTCGAAACGTCGCGTCGCGCGGGGAACGACGGCGCGCTTTAGAGCGCGAGGAGGGACGAAATATTCGCCGGAAGACGGCACCTGTCGCTCCGGCCTGCAGAATTTCCGGGAGACGAAGATATGTGTTGCGTTCCAACGCGTGAATTGAGCTTGTAAAAGGGGTGGCGCGCGGAAATGATAAAGACGAGGACGACAAACTGAGACCTCGTTCGTGCGCGCCCTCCCTCCCCCCTTTTCGGAGCCGATGCTCGGGCGCGCCCCCGCGAAGATTAACTTTTAAAGTGCTCCAGCATCCAGCAACCCGTGCTAGCCGGGCTTTATTACTCAATTTGGATGATAGACGAACCGCCGCGGAGAACGCCGAGGCACGTGCGCGCCGCATATTCTCGACTCGGATAGGAATATTTGGAAATTAATGAGATGGCGTTCTTGCGGTCGTACGAAGAAAATTCGCCCGCAGACTCTCCCTTTCCGCCCCCGCGCCGCGAGTTCGATTCCGTTCCGAGAGAATTGTAGACGCAACGCATCGTGAATGGTTTAAACAAGCGAAACTGGGATACACGTGAAACTGTTACGTGTGCTCGATAGACAAGGAGAAAAAGTTTCGGTAAAGATACGGCGCGAGTACGACTTAAGTTTCGCACTCTGAAGAATTTTATGTCCAAGATTCGTTCCGGATTTTTGGTTCCGGAAGGATTTTTATCGTCGGCGCAGGAGTAATAAATGGCGGTGGAGGTGACTTTTGTCGAATTGTTCACGGTTCACCTGGCTTATACTCGGCAGGTCTATTAGCACGTCGAACGAGAAACTTTTGTATATATCAAATCTTTATGAACAAGATTGTCCAACTTTTTTAAGCACATACTTCGACAGAAAATTAAACTTTCCACTGTAGATTGATTAAAATATAATGCTTCACGCCTGGGAAACTAATTTGCAATTCACGTCTTCGATGAGCTGGGCTTTGAACAATCAGGACTCTAAAGAAGTACATTTTTAATAACAATTACGAAAAGTCAATTAAACGCACGTTCCTGAATTTATTCAACAGCATTCTGAATAACGTAGTCCTTTTCTCCATCAATTCCGTAATTCGTTTAATACATCATATTTTGAATTCCGTCGTTTAGTATAATGTATAATTGGTTGAATATCTAAATACTTAAGTCGGTATAATCCGCTCATTTCGAGGTTCAATCTTGCCGCATTTCTCGCCTGCATGCCGGCCGTCCTTCCCATAGTATTAATCAACAGGCATCGCGAAATCCAAGCGAAATAGCGGTCGCCGCTCGCAATCCCGAGAGTTTTTCCGCTGCTGGTGCCGCTTATCGACACCAGACAAACTGCCACGCATAATTAGTCCGCGCCCGCACGATAATTAACGATACTATACTAATAACTCGATCTAACCGCGCGTACGTTTATCGAATTCGCCGACAAACGCGGCGCCGCGTTCCGCGAGGATTCCGCGCCCCCGTGAAAGAGTATCTAGATCCTGAAACCATTCCGCGTAAATTCAGACTGGTCAAAAGCGATTGCGCAGCCAGGTCCGCCTCATTTGCGAGCATAAGTGCCGCTATGATTATCGAGCTGCATTATAGTCCGCACTCAACAGTAATTGCCATCCATTACGGCTCGATCCATAACCGAGGGAGAACCGCTCTCTCTCTCTGTCTCCCCGGAACGTAGGGCTCTTTAGATCGGACGCGCATGGACCTTCATCTTTCGTATCGTCAACGCCTACCGACTTCCATCGTCCGCCGTTCGCCATCTTCATTAGCCGACTAACTTAATTAGTCGCCCGTTTCGCGACACATAATGTATCCCGCGAGAAGGAAACGTAAGTACTTTAGCATCGACGATAACTGGGTTCGGGTGATCGGCTAATCAAAAATTTTTTCTGCTACAATCGATGGCGTTCAATCGAGCGAGCGGAGTGACTGAGTTACTGAAGAGCAGAGAATTAAAGGCAGTAGCTTGCGCGCATAATTCGCTTAGCTTAAATTTTATTAACGGATAAAATTACTGTTAATGTATGCCCTGTGCGTCGTCGCACTCGTGCAATTATCTTTTCGAATCAATTATACGCGGTTATATAGAATTTCGCTGATGGAACGGATGGATAGCAGTTTGATTATTTCCATCTAAATGTTCGTAACTAATGACGATTGTTCGTGCGGATATCAATACGATTTGTAAAAAGTGGCGTAATGGTGGTTAAAAGCAAGCTTTTAAGGGAGGATCGGTCGAAGAAAATGGCAACAGGTAACCGAGTTTGCAGGTAACACGAGGAATCCATCAACTAAGTGCGATATCAATTTTTCGGAAGTAACCGGATTTTCAACGTTACCGCTTTTTCATGGACGCATCGGCCGGCGATCGTTCCGCCATTAGTTGAGTATCTCCGTTGAACGGCGTTCGCCGAAGGTTAATGTACCCTTGCCATCAAAGGAAATCATGAATCCATTTCTCCCGACGGCAATTACAGCGTCCAGGATCGATCCATAACCAAGCGAGAAATGGTCCCCGGGCGGCCCTCTTTGTCCCTTGCTTGGTGTGTGTACCATCTTCCAACTAACTTAGTTATTATACCACTTGCCCGGCTGGTTCTACTATGCTTCTTCCCAACGCTCTCTCTCTCTCTCTCTCTCTCTCTCTCTCTCCCTCTCCCTCTCCAGATTGTTAGACGAACATCTTACGTTAATGAGTTACCAGGTCAAAGATTATTTTCAAGCATATGCGAAACATATGATGAATGTGTCGATTGAACTCAAAAATCAATATTTGATAGTCAATTTGATGACATTTACGTTTACTTTCATTTAAGGTAGTTGATTCCTAAATCGAAAGTATTGAAAATTGCTTGAGAAATTTTGTACAAAATTAATATAGATATCAACGGACATGTGTGCAAAATCCTGGATCAATTGACCATCTCGTTTTTGTGATATTGTCAATCAAAATTCGCAATTTTTACTATACTTTGACGTTGTAGTAATGGTGACATCACGTGAAAAATATCTTTCTTCGGTTATAGTAATAAAATGAGTATTGACAAATAGTTGAAAATCAAGACAAAGTGAGTGTAAACTATAATAAAACACATGGATTTTTTTTTTAATTTTTGACCATCTAGTTTCGGAGTAATATTATTCTAAATATTATCGTTTTATCATTTTTCACGATGATTATGAGAAGTTCGATCGATGTAGCACCGTCGCCTTTCGCCGCTACATTCAAATTCATTGAGGAGTGATTAGATTACAGAAGGGATTGAAAATAGTTACTATAGTCGAAGACATTTTTGAGATTATGCAATAGCCCGTGTGAAGTCACTGACACATGAATAGTACTATATGGTAGTACTACGACAGTGCGACGTTGCAACGTTTTCTTCTGTTTCAACTACTTGAATTATACGAGAGTATAATTCTTGTTGAAAATACTTATTTTTTCATTGTATAATATAATAACTGAAATTAATCTTTCCTAGTGTATGGTTTTTTAAGACATAAAAAATCTTGTATTTTTAGTTTTAAGCTTTGTTTTGACTTATATTGGGCAACAACTACCTTAATGGCACTAATTCATGTAATTTCATAAATTTTCATTTCATACTCAAGATATGGTTTACCTCTACACGTTTAAGACTGTCTAATTTTTAATGTTAAATTATTTGATTAATAAATGTGTTAAGCAAAAATAATATTCATTTTTCTGAATATAAGACGTGTCAAACGTTACTAAAACGCAAATTTTATACACTTATGGTCCGTGTTAGTCGGCTATTATAAAGATAGCGTGGAGATAGTAATCCCCCGGGAGGTAATGCCAGTTTTGAAAGAGTCCCCTGTGTGTTGATGCATAGCGTCTTTGTCCGGAGTTCATTAGCTTATAGCTTGCACTCGGTGAACTTATTAGATAATATTAATAGTAAAGGTAGTGGGTAAGGTACGTGGACACTGAATCTAATAAGCTCGCGGAGAAGTATGAGAAATGGGATATAAATGGGAATATAAGTCGATTAAATTAAATGATTACCATTTTCAATAATTTGGAGTACTAATAAAAGATTGAAAATCGACTTCACTAATGTGATCCGATAATTGTTGACCCAATTACTGCCAGAATTAATTAGGTTAATTGCAAAGAACTCAACCTAATAATATAATTCAAGAGTAGAAGTCATTTCTAGGTCTTTTATTAATATTATACTATTCATAACACTGAGAGAAATAATTTATTTCAAACAAATAATCATTGACAGTAAAAGAATGAGTTAATTGCAAAGAATTGAATGTAATAATATAATTCAAGAATAGGAGTAATTTCTAGGTCATTTTATTAATATTATGCTATTCATAATACTGAGAGAAATAATGTATTTCAAACAAATAATCATTGACAATAAAAGAATGAGTTAATTGCACGTAAATGAACGTAATAATATAATTCAAGGATGGAAGTCATTTCTACGTCATTTTATTAATATCATAATATTCATAATACTGAGAGAAATAATTTATTTTAAACAAGTAAACATTGACAATAAAAGAATAAAAATAAAACTCACAATTTTTAAAATTATTCAAATTTGAAGAGAAACGAGAATAAAAATAGATATTTTTCGATAACATACGAAACAAGATAACCAGTGCATCGAAGGTTTCCGTGAGAATTTGAGATTGTCGACTACAGAGTTCACTGAATTTCAATGGATACCGAGATAGGACGTGATTTCTCTCGGTGCAGCAGCATTTCTCTTGACAATTTTTATATACATTTGAACGTTGTTATATATATACAGCTTCAGACCGAACATTTTACTGCCAGTCTTCCCGGACCGTGGACCAGATTCGTAGATTCTCTAACAATTAACCGTGTTCCGTGCTTGTAACTCTTTGTTCCTTTTACGCGTGCATTATTTCGGCCGGGCTCAAAGCGGACAACGTAAACTATTGGCGCAGTAGCGCAGCAGGCTCGATTAAATTGACTTTGTAGGTGCGAAGAGAGCGTCCCTATGCAGATAGGAACAGATCAAAGCAGGTGCTGCGCCGCGCAGCGCGCCGTTCCGTTCCGGCGCTCGCGGAAAGAGCAATTTTTTTTTACCGAGCAAAATTTCATTGCAATTATCTCCAGGTCGCCGTTGCGCCGGCACAGCGCCGCCGGCAATTTCGATGAAATTTTTAGATGGCCCGCGTTCCACGTCGTTATTACAATTCGGTGACGTCCCGTTTTTCGAGCGACGGTTAATACAGGAGTTACGCGAAGGCTCATATAATTTTCATATCCTACACATTTTCATTTAATTCTTATCGTAACGAAGGATGGATTACGTACGATAAAATCTCTGACCCTGAGTGTAAAAATGTTCTCTTCCGGAGTTCGGAATTGTGACTTCATCGATCCCGTAGCAGCCGGCACCGGAGAACTAAATTTAAGGGTCCGCGTGTCCAACCAGTCCAAGAATCAAGTTTTCCCTTCGGCCGCGCCCGACACGTATGATTCACCGTTGAAGAAGGTCTCGTTGGAAAACACACGGTGAAAGAGACGGGAGCTTGAGAGAAAGGAGCAAGTCCTGGCAGGGCTTTGAGCGAACGAGACGGATATAAAACCCGGAGGAGAAGGGTGCCAAGTTCTCAGAGACAGGGGGTCCCTTATATCTTGTCCTGACAGGACGTCCGGTCGGCCATATTGCCGAGCCTCCTTCCTCACCCCTTCCGTCATCCCTCCGCTACTTTTCATCTCCGTTCTCTCACCCTCCTCGCCTTCTTTTTCCGCGTTATCACAGTTGACCATTTTCTACCCTTTTCGGGCGTCGAGAGAGAGCGAATGATCGGAAGGAGGATTCGACGGCGAGAAAAGAGAGAGAGCGATAGGATGAAGGGTTTGCGCGGGCTAACTGCTTGGTATTCGGAACGAACGGGCCGAAATTTAATTTCTAGACTTCGGTCCCGGCCGAAGTCAAGCCTACGTCTACGGGAGGAAATGTCGGATCGAGCCGTCGTCGGCGCGTTCTTTGAAGCTAGCTGCCCCATTGTTGGATCACCCCTTAAAAAGAATGTAAATCAACGCCGCTTGGATGAACAGGAATTTTCTGCGATTATTGGAAAATGGGTTCCTCTTTTGATAATCCAGTTTGTAATCTGGTAAGTTATGGAGGAACAGACATATGTATACAGAAAATGGAGAATTACAGGGACGTAGACGAAAACTGAAGAATTATAGAAACGTAAATTTCATATCCTTTTTCTAACACGCGTTAAAATAGTACTTTATGTAATTGTCCATTTTCATGTTAGATATAGCTACTCCGGCATGCACTTAAATTACATGATGTTACATATATTCACTTCCTGGAATTAAGATTGATATCGTGATATATGGCAGCTCGGTCTGAAATTAACACGTTACAATGCGTTCAACATGACAAACCGACGCGACATCCTGTCTGCGAGGTAGATAAAGCGCTGTCTAAAATCACAGACACCGACGCTCGCTGCTGGGATCAAGTAGTCAGGGTGTAGTCGGCGGAAGAAACGAGGGGGTGGTTTGATTCGAGCCCCTCGACGCTGACGTCGGGACAGACTGTAGGGGCACTCGTAGCATGACGCTAATTAGATGGGCTCACGGTCGACTACCGTGGGCGCCGAGGCGTCGAGAGATGCTACCATGTCATCGAAGTAATAAATCGCGTTTCGCCGATAGGGAAACGTTACAACGCACCGTACGTTTTTTCCGCTTATTCCCGCAGCCTTACAAACCCCTGGCAAAAAATGATACCGCTTATACGTATGAAAAAAAAACCTTAAAATAATAGTCAAATGTTTAAATTTCCTGCCGCGGGCAATTTAACGTTCTCACTATGAATATTTGCAGTTTGAGTTAAAACGTTTCTCTGTGCGTTTGAAAAAGTGTACGCCTTTTATCTCGCGACATCGCCCTAAGCGTAATTCGTTTGACGCCAAAGAAAATCACGAATCGACAGGAAAAATCCAGCGAGCTCCCCGGATCCGGGGAAAACAAATAAATCCAGGTAGCACGCACTTCGTCAAAGCCCTGGCTGGCGTGCCCGGTTCGATGCGATCGCACTCGGGGGCATTGTGCATCGGCGGCACTTCGTCATCCGGGGACCTGTCGCTGACGTTTAATAGCCGCCGCGACGGTCCTCCGGGGTAGAGATAGATAAAAGGGTTGTGGGCGGGGGGCAGGGCGCGGCGCGGGCGGAGTTTTGCATGAACGGACGAGGAAACGCAACGAAGGGAAGAGGCAGAGTGGCCTGTCGAATTCCATTTCGAGCGATCGGTTCGTCACCGCTCGGTCCAGTTCAATCGGGGCTGGGCCGGGGCCTCGATTCAGGTCGAAATTCGTATACGCACCGCGTGACCGGACGTCACGCGCAGGAATCGCTTTCCCGCGATTCTCCCTGTCACCGAGACTCGATCGTCCACGTGACATCGAGAGGGACGAATGTGTCCGCGATATTGAACGCGCGCGGCCCCCGATCGCGCGGCTTGTTTTTTCGCCAGTTGCTTGGTCCGCGACTCGCCCGGAGTGGATCGCCTCGTGAAACCCGACCCGCTCCGTTATCGTCGATTAATTGGTTCCCGACAGCTGGACTTGGCGAAGGGAACGCCCGTTGTTTGCCCTTCCCCCGGCTATCGTTCGCTCCCTCTTCCAGGAAGGGCTTAATGCCACCCTTTTTACTGTTTGCCTTGTAATTAGCATGATCGTTCTGACATGTGTTGCTTGCTTATGGAGTCCGATTACTTACGCAGGACACAGATTTCCTCAATCGACGTTACTATTAAATTATCAAAACATAAAAAATCTACAATATTATTGGGTTGGCAACTAAGTGATTGCCGATTTCAAATAAGAAGGAAAATTCAAAATTTTTGTTTAAAAATATAACTTTATTAAATTAGATACTGTCCGTTCTTGTCGTTCTGACAGTGTAAAAATTCCACGTTCGTAAAATTTCTGATCTTTACTATCAAAAAACTGAATTAAATGTGATCTGACATCATCAGCGTTATTAAAAATTTTACCATTTAAGGAGTTCTGCATGGAACGAAACAAATGGTAATCTGAAGGCGCAAGATCAGGGCTATATGGTGGATGTGATAAAACATCCCAACTCAGTTCTAATAATTTTTGGCGAGTGACCAAAGACGTGTGGGGCTTAGCGTTATCATGGTGGAAAACAACACCCCTACGGTTTGACAATGCCGGCTGCTTTTCTTGAATTGCATCATTCAATATGGCGAGTTGTTGAACACACACGTTTGAATTGATCGTTTTTTCCATATACGGCACATAACTTCTTTTGTGCTTGCGATGCGTTCTTGCCTTTTCGGAAGAAATACAATAAAATATGTCTGAAGTGCACGTCCTGTTCTTCCATTTTTAAATTGGGATAAAAACAAAACTAAAGCACTAATCGATATAATTTTTTTACCAAATTAAAGGTAGAAGTCCAAACAATAAGGAAAAAATATAGGTTAGATGCTTTGACCACGTTAACAAAACAAAAGAAAGTGTAAAGTCCATCTATCCACAAAATCGGCAATCACTTAATTGCCAACCCAATAGTATTAACAATTTTTGTGTTCATTTTCGCAGAGCGCAATATTCAGTTGAGAATTTAAGAGAAAATTCGTCTGGTTTAATGCATAGTGCATCGAGTAATAAGTAGACAGCGATCAAGTCGATACGATCAGCGCTCGGGCTGTCGAAATTATTGACAGAGGATTGGTGCCAACGGGCTGTTTAGTACGGTGCTTCACAATTAGTTCCGTCGCGGATACAGGAAAGCTCTTCACGTCATCCTCGGCCCGAAGATTGTCAGCGGTCTGACAATTCAGCCGTACGCGGACCACTCGCCCCTAACTCTGGAGCGTTTCAAGAGTTTTCACGCCCGGATTCCGGTTTAATATTATGACGCGTCCGCAATGTCGTTGACACGTCAAGCGCTGGAAGGACTCTTTTTTACACGCTCCCGGTTGCACGCTTCTCCACGACTGGAAGGATTTCAACGCGTAGGCAGATCTGTCGGCGACACGTCCGCGTGCGATTGATTCGGTTCGGGCCGAGCTTTCGAAAGCCCTTCGCCAGCGCGTGTAAACACTGTCCGTGATATCAATACCGATCGACAGATTATTTTAATCGAGTCGCGCGGTAATTATCACTCAAAGAATTCATCTTTTAAAATCACGAACGAAAATTCAATATCTAAAGATGTGAGTGGTTTATTATTGTATTTCCCGTTTGAATTTGTCCTGTTTTCCCTTTACCGGGACGATTTTCGCTAAAAGGGAAAAA
>SMSR01009996.1:5265-16846 GCA_019453355.1 Ceratina japonica
AAATAAAATAGTTATCGAGCGTGTAAACGAGTTGCCTTTACGTTTCATGATTGACCATCGCTCATCGCGATCATGAATATTCATAACGTTATACATTTGTTTATCGCTCTATGCATCGATGGATCGTGATATATGTAAATGGTAACAAAACACATTCATTTTCGCGTCATCAATGCGAGCTCGACCGTTATTTGACGTGTGTAACGTATGTATGTATCTATATGTATGAGGAAGCTTCTGTGTACTTCTCTATGTACTTTTAATTTAAGCTCAGAACGTTGTTAATACGCTAGACGTAATTAATTGATCAGCTGTAACAATGGGCGTACCTATCCTTGCACTGACAGGTAATTGTGGCGAAGAAACGATCAAAGGTGTAGCGAGTTACTCGCGCATGAAAACGGTTCTTAGTTCGCGGAGAATACGGTCGACGGCTAATTTCAAAAGGCGTCTCTCTGAATTATCACCTCGTAATTGGTAATTAAGATATCGTACGAACTGAATTAACAACGGGTCGAGTAAATTTAATAATTTTTCCAGTCTCACTCTCTTCACTTCGAAGGATGCTGATCTTTTTGTTTCGATCGAAGATCGGTAATGTTCACTTTTTATAGATACGACCGTCGACTGCGTCGTTGGTGTTGATAGAAGTTTCTGATAGGTCTCGTAGTCTCGTACGGTCATCACAAAAATTTTTCATTGGATTTTATGAAGAAATGCATGAAGCAATAATCATGTATTCTTTTATTAAGTTCAATACAAAATTTTATTAAATATTCATTGTGGAACACTAATTTTCATGAATGGTACATTAAATTTTCTTCAAAATTCATTAAATTTTCTCAGTTCATTAAATTTCTTTGAAAGTTCATTAATTTTATGGTAAATTTGCATTAATATGTGTTTAATACACAAAAAACTTGAATTCAATGTATTATTTTCTATGAAAAGTGCATTAAATTTAATGATATTTTTAACAGTGTGATCGAGTAAATTGAATAATTTTTCCAATCTCACTCTCTCCACTCTCTCTTCGACGGACGTTGATCTTTTTGTTTCGATCGAAGGTCGATTATATTCACTTTTTATAGATACGACCGTCGACTGCGTCGTTGCCGTTGATAGAAGTTTCTGATAGGTCTCGTACGGTCAGGTCCGATTTTGATACCTGCGTTATACCTTGATCGATTTCTCATGAAGGAGAAATAAATAGAAGAGTGAAACGTCGTCCAAAATTTACGAGCGGCCCCGGTGCGTTATGGCTCCCTGCGCGGAATCAGACCGATTTCCCTTGGCGTTTTTATTATTTTCTGATAGCATGTTTACGAGGAAGGATGAATGGAAGCGTACTTTATGGGACAAGTATGGGTTTTAGATTAGGTATAGGTGACGCTTTTGGAAAATATGTACGTTACTGTTTATGGCACCAGAGATCATTCGTACGCGTTTAACTGCCAGTTTGTGGCGATCAATCGATTTTTCCTAAATCGTTTGAAAACGATCAAGTCGCCATAAACTCTCGTTTTCGTATCCTAAAGCCACGAATTAAACACAACCCAATCTTCGTATTTTTTACTTAATATAAATATAATTCAGTATATTATATACAAATATAATTCATTATAAATTCAGTTTTCACAATGCTTGTAATTATAGTCTGCGATGCCCACAAATTACAAATAATCAATTAATTACAAAAAATATTGAATTCGAGACGATGTAACGAATTATTTAATTCAATCGACAGTTTTTTAATAATCGTTACTGAATCAAAAAATGGAATATAGAATATACATTACGTACGAGCTGGGAGACAAAATACGGCTAGAAGTTATATTAGCGGATCGGTTTTCGAAAAACGGGGAACAACTCGCAACCAGTAGCTCATACATTACAGCGGTCCTCGAAAAGGCGCGAGAGGGAGAGGGCTGGAGAGAGAGAGAGAGAGAGGGATGAAAAAAGGGGTTGAAACGTATAGAGATGGAAGCCGGGGAGAGGGAAGAAAGAGAAACAAAATAAAATCAGAACGGTGTCATATGCGCCTGCTTGCATGATAAATGTAGCGATTTAAAATCGAAATTTCTCTTTTCGTGTGCACGAGCCCCGACGTTTGACTAATGGTTCCGCATTAACTATTGGAGCATTATAGAACGGCACGTTGAAATTTTGAAAAATACATTCGCCTAACCCGACGAGAGATTAATATTTTGTAGCTTTATCTATGCTCCGCTGGCCCGGGTTACACGTTCGTCGTACGACCGCGTTAATGATAATGATCGCGGGCATCCATCCAGCGTTTTTCGCCCTCCCTCCGAGTGTCCGAAATTTCCAACGCGGGAAAAACAACCCAATCGTGGCCGCCAGCAAGAAACGAAGTAGTCTCGAGACAAATTAAATAAAACGCTGTAATCGAACCTCATCAGCGTACGTTTTAATACCACGAAATGGAAACAATTACAGACACTTTGAAAATGACACCTTCCATGGAAACGAGATAAATAGACTAAAGGAATGTTTAGTACTGCGATACGAAACATATTAGAGAAGAAGTAACCCCTTTTGAGTGTTCGGGTCCTGGTCGACAAAAGTAGAGCAGAGTATCGAAAGGAGACCACCCGTATGAAAACGGGACCGGGTTGACACCTAGGGCACCTAACCACCCTTTCTATTGTCCATGAATAGGGGTGGGCTCGTTCAATGGACTGTGCTTTACCGAGCGTAAAATATCTCCATTCTTTAACTCGTAATGTTTGCCGCGTCCTCCGAGCATCACTCCTTTAGAATAAACGAGGTATGGCGAAACCGTGAAAGGTGAGCCTCCCAGATAATGCGACGATATTTCGTCCTTCGGATGGATCGCTCGAAACTTAAAACTTTCCAACCTCCGTCCTCGGATCGAAACAGTTTTCTTATATCCTTTAAATGGGACGGTAATTTCATTTCTCATTGTATCTGACGTACAATTAGAAATACTTCTTAATACTACGTTTATAAATGATATATGTATTGATATTTTATAATGATCTCGATCGGATTAATTAGATTAATCCCGAAGGAGATTTCTATCTACGATATCGGTGGGTGTAGTTTTAATTGAAATACAGAAATATGGAAACGAATGTCTCTATAAAATATCAATTAGAAATACTTCTTATTACTACTTTTATAAATGATATATTGATATTTTATAATAATCACGATTAGATTAATTAGATTAATCCCGAAAGGAGATTTCTATCTACAATATCGGTGGGTGTAGTTTCAATTGAAATACAGAAATATGGAAATGAATAACTTTATGAAATATCAATTAGAAATACTTCTTAATACTACTTTTATAAATGATATATGTATTGATATTTTATAATGATCTCGATCGGATTAATTAGATTAATCCCGAAGGGAGATTTCTGTCTAGGACATCGGTGAGGGTAGTTTTAATTGAAATACAGAAATATAGTAACGAATATCTCTATAAAATATCAATTAGAAATACTTCTTAATACTACGTTTATAAATGATATATTGATATTTTATAATAATCACGATTAGATTAATTAGATTAATCTCGAAAGGAGATTTCGATCTACGATTTCGGTGGGAGTAGTTTTAATTGAAATACAGAAATATGGAAACGAATATCTCTATAAAATATCAATTAGAAATACTTCTTATTACTACTTTTATAAATGATACATTGATATTTTATAATGATCTCGATCGGATTAATTAGATTAATCTCGAAGGGAGATTTCTGTCTACGATTTCGGTGGGAGTAGTTTTAATTGAAATACAGAAATATGGAAACGAATATCTCTATAAAATATCAATTAGAAATACTTCTTATTACTACTTTTATAAATGATACATTGATATTTTATAATGATGTCGATCGGATTAATTAGATTAATCCCGAAGAGAGATTTCTATTAACGATATCGGTGGGGGTAGTTTTAATTGAAATACAGAAATATGGAAACGAATATCGAGCGTGGCTGATATTAACTTCTGGCTCTCAATAAAATGATAGAATGAGAGATTAAAAGAGCCGAAAGAGAGTCGCGGGTGCAACGAGGCGAAGATACTGAATTCTTTCTCGACGAATATTAAAACGAAAGTGAAACAGAAGTTCCGCTATAGTATATCTGGCGATGAGAATCGGGTTGGCGGCAGGTTGGGTGGCGTGACTGCAAAAGGGATGACGGCGGCGGCGGCAGGGAGGCAGATGGAAGTAGAAAGCGAATCGAGGACGGAGACCCCCGTGACAGAATGATAATAATCCCTTGAGCGTTTTCTTTCATTTCCCTTTATTATCATATTATTAAAAAAAATCTCCGTGAAATGTTATTAAAATCGTTTAAACGTCGCGTGCCACGGGCCACCGCCATTGTCCTTTAATTTAATAATATTAAGCGCGAACTTTTTCCGAGGGGTTGAAAACGTGGGACGAACGGGACACCCTCTCCCTCCCTCTCTCGCTCTCCTTCCCTTTCTTTCTCTCCCCGGTCACGGAACGTACTGGCGATCTTTGTAACGCANGCGAGGGGTTGAAAACGTGGGACGAACGGGACACCCTCTCCCTCCCTCTCTCGCTCTCCTTCTCTTTCTTTCTCTCCCCGGTCACGGAACGTACTGGCGATCTTTGTAACGCACCGAGACCCAACGCCCTATTATTCCCTTTATTTTTTTGTTATTGCCCATTACGCCATTTATCTTCTACCAAGCCGCAACCATCATAAAACACGTGACGACGGTTTAAGGAGCAACAAACGATGAATATAGTACTACAGAAGAGTCTAAGCACGAGACTTATCATATATTTATATCGTTATCGTTTCAAAAATCTTCAGGGCATACTCACAATAAATAAATCAAAAGTATGAGTCAATAATTATTTCACTGTTCGAATGTTGGAACATTAAACAAATATAAAAGGTATAAAAAAGATTGATTTGCTTTAAAATTTGTNCGAGTCAATAATTATTTCACTGTTCGAATGCTGCAACGTTAAACAAATATAAAAGGTATAAAAAAGATTGATTTGCTTTAAAATTTGTCAGGAGCGTGCAATGAATTTCGATATGTAATAAATCAAAAGTATGAGTCAATAATTATTTCACTGTTCGAATGCTGGAACGTTAACCAAATATAAAAGGTATAAAAAAAATTGATTTGCTTTAAAATTTGTCAGGAGCGTGCAATGAATTTCGATATGTAATAAATCAAAAGTACGAGTCAATAATTATTTCACTGTTCGAATGCTGGAACGTTAAACAAATATAAAAGGTATAAAAAAGATTGATTTGCTTTAAAATTTGTCAGGAGCGTGCAATGAATTTCGAAGTCGCACGAGCTGACACGAGAAAATGTCGTTCAACCAGGTGCACGCAGGCTGCCAAGTCGTTTACAAAATCGTTGATCGAACGAGCTCGGATGCGGCGATCGCAAAGAATGCTAGGCACCGTGGAGACGAAGTAGAACGAATCAACGTCATTAGCGGCGGCCGATTTCTATGCGATGGATGCGCACCGAGCGACGAGCCAGTTGCACATTTGTATCCGACGTCTAACGACGAATAGATCTTACCTTCTAAGGGAGAACGTCGGACCTTTGACGTTCAGATGTTTCCACGTTTATTTCGCATGCATAGAACGTGTCGCTATTAAAGTCGTATCATCTTTAAACGTTCAAAGGCTTTTATGGTTGCATTTTGCCTCAACATTTTTAATGTAATGAATTAATAATAAATAACTGAATAACTCAATTGGGTTGTAATATATGCATGATACTTCGGTTCTGAAATTTCTATTTAAAATTCTGATCGAATACAATAAAAAGATTGGGATTAAAAAAAAGGAGAGCTCGATTGAGTAAGGAGCGATGTGTTTCGGCTAGAATGGACTGACGTAACGAGACGAAAGTGGATGACAGATCGTCTCTCTGTTCCTCGAACAGGCATGCGATGATGGATTACAGAGAAGCGACCTACGCCGTTGATTTCTACCCATAGACGCATCACACCTTTGCGTCAGTTCTCTACGCTCACGTTCCTACAATTGTCCTCAATGGGGTTGCCGGCTTTTACGTGCCTCTGACTCTAAATGCCGCGCGATCATCGCCCAATTTTATGGGAAGCTATTTTTTCCTATTTGCACCACGCGACTGGCTGTCCATGAGTCGTCTGGTCACATTCATATTTTATTTAACATTCGATCGATTAGAAAATTTTACTCGTGACATATCAATCAAGAATAAGGAATTGGTAAATTAAAAACCAAATGATTATTACGCGTTGCATGCTCAGAGATTATGTGTATTGCCTCATGTTTCATTTCCAAGATTCTAATTCTAAGCGATCCTTTTTATAAAATGGATTAAAATCTCGGACACTAAATGCCGCGAGATCATCGCCCAATTTTATAGGAAGCTATTTTTTCCTATTTGCATCACGCGACTGGCTGTCCATGAGTCGTCCGATCACATTCATATTTTATTTAACATTCGATCGATTAGAAAATTTTACTCGTGACATATCAATCAAGAATAAGGAATTGGTAAATTAAAAACCAAATGATTATTACGCGTTGCATGCTCAGAGATTATGTGTATTGCTTCATATGTTTCATTTCCAAGATTCTAATTCTAAGCGATCCTTTTTATAAAGTGGATTAAAATCTCGGACACTAAATGCCGCGAGATCATCGCCCAATTTTATGGGAAGCTATTTTTTCCTATTTGCACCACGCGACTGGCTGTCCATGAGTCGTCTGGTCACATTCATATTTTATTTAACATTCGATCGATTAGAAAATTTTACTCGTGACATATCAATCGAGAATAAGGAATTGGTAAATTAAAAACCAAATGATTGTTACGCGTTGTGTGCTCACAGATTATGTGTATTGCCTCATGTTTCATTTCCAAGATTCTAACAGTGATCCTTTTCATAAAATGGATTAAAATCTCTGACTCTAAATGCCGGGCGATCATCGCCCAATTTTATGGGAAGCTATTTTTTCCTATTTGCACCACGCGACTGGCTGTCCATGAATCGTCTGATCACATTCTTACTTTATTTAACATTCGATTGAGAAATTTTGTTTATAATATATCAATCAGGAATAAGGAATTGGTAAATTAAAATCCAAATGATTGTTACGCATATTCACAGATTATGTGTATTGCCTCATGTTTCATTTCCAAGATTCTAATACCGATTCTTTTCGTAAAATGGATTAAAATCTCTGACTCTAAATGCCGCACTCATCGCCCAATTTTATGGGAAGCTATTTTTTCCTATTTGCACCACGCGACTGGCTGTCCATGAATCGTCTGATCACATTCTTACTTTATTTAACATTCGATCGATTGAGAAATTTTTTTTTAATATATCAATCAGGAATAAGGAATTGATAAATTAAGAACCAAATGATTGTTTCGCGTTGCATGCTCACAGATTATGTGAATTGCCTCATGTTTCATTTCTAAGATTCTAATAGCGATTCTTTTCATAAAATGGATTAAAATCTCTGAGAGAAATCTTTTTTATAATATATCAATCAGGAATAAGGAATTGGTAAATTAAAAAATTATTGTTACGCGTTGCATGCTCACAGATTATGTGTATTGCCTCATGTTTCATTTCCAAGATTCTTAATAATAAGAATTCTAAGAAGATCTTTCCAAGATCCTTGTTGAGTTCCATATCTAATGCTTAGCTTCTTTAATTATTAGTGTTCAAAAGCGGTCGCTGTTTTTCTTTTAGTACATGTGTATTACAAAATACGTATAAGTAAGAACATGTCCACGTGCAATGCGTAAAAGTATAATTTCGTTTCTTAGTTGTAACCATAAATATAATGTTCAGTTTTTCATTTTCACGTTAAAGAATAATAATAGTAATTAAATAAGGTAAAGGCATTCATAAATTATTGTTTTCTTTAATCCATTACCTCAATAATATTATAAGAATCCTTTTCATAAAATGAATAAAAATTTTATATAACTGCTAAAAACACAAGGCTAAGTATTATTGCGATATTCCGCGTGTCTGAGATCGCCGGGGCATCGTCAGAGTCACGCGCAGGGTGGAGAGTGGCGCGACGACTTGGTAAAGAAATAATAAACGATTGTGAAATCGACAAGTCACGTCCCGTGGAACGATCCGCGATCACTTTCACAGCGTGATCCTCCCGATCTCCGGATGAATCGAAGGCCCCATCGTGTTGTAAGGGGTGTGTGCCTTCGATAAAGGGACGTTATTTTATGCCTCTCTATCCATTCCACTCTGTCCATACCTCTCTCCCTAGAGCCCCGACAATTAGTCGCCTGCTTATGTCCGTGATTAATGGACATCTACGAGTGCAGCAGGCGTGTTCCAATAGCGAACGATGAAGAAGAGAGGAAGAGGGAGGGAGAGAGAGAGAGAGAGGGCCCGATCAAGAAGGAGAAACGACGATAGAGTTAGTTGCGAGTGGTGATAATATTCCATTAGACGCTATTATATTCATCGTGCGACTATGCGTCAAAATCTGCCGCCGAGGGCTATACCTCTTCCATTCATTCCCTTAACTCGTTCCATTTTTATTCTCGTCGCTCCTCCGAGAGAAAGAATCGGAGGAGACTCTAATTTATCATTTCTCCCGAACAATTTGTCAATCCCTTTAGGAGGAGGAACTAGATTTTTTTTTACAGAAGAATTCTTCGATTTTACAGATCGTATTTCGATTTGGCGATTCCGTCGGAACGGTTTCGACGACGGAAACCGGACCCGCGATTTTGTCGTTCGTCACATAGGTACGGAGACAAGTAGGAATCGCTGGAAAGGCAAACACGTGTCTCTGCATATGCATATACGCGCGAGACGAGTAAGCAAACCAGTCAATCGCACCGCGCGTACGTCACAATCACAAAGAATATNACAGAAGAATTCTTCGGTTTTACAGATCGTATTTCGATTTGGCGATTCTGTCGAAACGGTTTCGACGACGGAAACCGGACCCGCGATTTTGTCGTTCGTCACATAGGTACGGAGACAAGTAGGAATCGCTGGAAAGGCAAACACGTGTCTCTGCATATGCATATACGCGCGAGACGAGTAAGCAAACCAGTCAATCGCACCGCGCGTACGTCACAATCACAAAGAATATGTCACGCACTCTAACACTATTGCTATTCTAAGCAAACACGGTGTAAGCAGCGGGTTTGTTCTCTTTGTCGGTTCACGTGTACGCGGCAAGCGGCACGTAAGGGTAATATTTTGAATGTATAATGGACGGCGGCGGATCGCGGAACCGCGCGTAAAAAAAAGAGAAGAGAGCGCCCGGACAGAAACGTTATTTGCGCGAGAAGATATTCAGTTGCGGCGAACCGCAAATTGTGTATTCCTTTGTTTTTTATTTCCCCGGCCACGCCGGGGGCGCGCTGCCTCCTTCTGACGAGAAATAAATTAACCCGAGCGATGAGAGAAAAGTTTCGCTACGCGAAGCGATTTTAATGAACGTTAACTCGTTTAGGTAAATTGAACCATTTAGGTGAAATTTCGAATAATAAACACGCCGTTAAATACAGATCGTTGACTAATAATATCGAGCGACTTGTGTTACGTTCTGCTTATAATATTTTCGACATGTTTTGAGCGAAGTTTCACCGGACCGAGAGAGAGAGAGAGAGAGAGACAGAGGGAGGGAAAATCATATAAACGGAAAATTGCTTTTCACGCATATGTGTTCATACCTGGTTCACCGTGGTAGAACAGCAATTAATTCTATACCGGTGAAAATGAAGCTTGAAATCAGCGCAGGGGCGAAAGATATTATGAAATAAATTAGAGATAATAATGAATAATTCGCAATAGCGCGTTACAATCATCGTAACGTTGTAGATTTATTGAAGACAATTATTTTCCAGCAACTTCCCTTTGCGTCGTTAGTTACGTCGATACGACGGAAGTATTTACCGAAAGAAGTCAGTGTTTCCTTTAATGCGTATTACGGAGGAAAGTAAATCACGGGAAACCGATAACTCTATGACAGCTACTTAAGGCTTGCGGTTTCCCATAGGACTGTTTGGCCAGATTAGCCCCGGTAAGTGTGTTCTAATCCTGTTAAAATGTTTGCCAATAGGGAGGCCCGGGACTGCGTTCGAATTCTGCTCCTCTTACGTCGATCTACACGATGTTCGTTTATATTTGCACAGCTTGGTCAAACATTGGAGTGTGCCTTTTAGTAACCCCGACGCCTCCGGCAAAAAGAGGGCATAACCGCGTGCAGGGATTATATTAAACGTCCGCCGAACGCTGTCTATTGTGACCGAGATTTTCTCGAATCGTTAAAAACATCCCGTAAAATTTATATTTGTTATTTGTGCAATCCCGGCGAATTCAAAACAAAATAATCCGCGGCCGGTCATGAATATAGAATGTCCCGCGATAAAATTATACTACCGGTAAATAAGCCGACGGACGCCGAGGAAAAAGCGCGCACCGTTTGCGGTACGCGTTGAAAAAATATTCTGTCCATCCGGGGAGATCTATGTATAATGCATTCGCTTCTTTCTAAGTAAAACTAGCCCGGGGGATTAGGGGCTAATTTATACATCAATTTATACGTGATAAAATCCGAGAACGCGCGTCGGACGACAGACGTAACAACGAGCAATGTGTCATAATAAAATTCTCGGCTCCGTGTCAGGGTGCGAGTCTACTGGCATCGCGCCGGTTCTATTATGTGCCATATTATTGTCGGTCACCCCGAAGAAAATGACTGATGACACGAGAACTTTTCATACAATGCCGAATGGACGATTCGCGCAACCGACGATCTTTCGAGGCGAGAATTGCCGGAGGACAGGAGCGAAAGCGAGGAAAAAAGGGAACCGTTTCGACCGGTGTGAAAGGAGATTCGAAAAGGGGGGAAGCCAGAAGTGGGCGGCATAATTCGATCGTTTTCCGAAAATCTAAAAAAAAACGCAGGGGTTACGAGCGACCGCTTTTTTGTACCACTTTTTTTTTCGTGATTCCCTTTTTTTTTGAAATTCTGGAAAAATGGGGTAGAAGCTGCTCGCACCCTCATTGTCGGTGACCTGAGCCTACCACCGTTATTAGCCGACCTATCCCGCAAATGTACTGGGTCAAACGACTTCTCTTACAAATAGCTCGACTATTATTGTAAGTCGACAGAGTCAAATCGTATATTATCGTGTGAATCGAAGCTTGTACATTTTTCAGCCATTACTGTAAGGCTAGTAACAATTATTCTTAGCCAGCCCCTGCGTATGTGTGCGTCTCCTAGCAGGACACATTGAAATTTTAATATGTATGTATATGTCGAAATTGTATATATCGAAATGTATATACAGGGTGAGTCACGACAAACAGAACACCTAAACATCTCAGTTGGACTTAAAGATACGAAGTATGGATATACCAGGATTAGAATGGTTTCGAAGGACCCACATTGCCATCGTAATATTTTTTTGTCAAGGTCATTTTTTCAGTTCTTTTTGAAGGTCACGAAGGTTTTTTTAAATGGAACCACCATTTTTTAAACACCTACGATGATAGTCCCCTTCATTAGGAATT
>SMSR01010008.1:0-38227 GCA_019453355.1 Ceratina japonica
GAATTTTCGACGTATCGAAGTTTCCTCGTTTTATACGAGACCGGGTAGAGGATACTCCCGATATCGACCGTAAAATCGTCTGCTCGCTGGCCTTATGGTGGACGCATAAGGCGTCACGAAACTCCCCATCGGAGCCGCTCTTTCCCTCGTTTTTTGTCCGCTCGTGTGCGTCCTATCAACCGTTTATATACGCGGCCGTGTATTTGTTCAGAGCCGCTCACACACGCGTACACGAATTCCCTGCGGGAGATCCATAGATAAGAAGGTGGAATGAGGTGATGCCGCTCCTCAGTCTTTCTTAAATGTCCTCCTTCTCCGTTCGTCTTTCTCGCGCCAGGCTCCTCCTTCTCGTTCCACCTTCCTCTCGTCTCGTCGTCTCCGGTCCCCGGTCTCGGTCTGACTCTGACTCCGCGGCTGCCGTAGCCACCCACGTGCTCGCACTTTAAACAGCGCTGTTCGACGAGCCTCGAATGATGTGTTGCGTCGGGAACGAGGAACCGAGAACGATCGCGTGGGTTCAACGTAATCAGTCTCCGCTGAGAAATTGATATTAGACTCTTCCCCGAGGAGAAGACAAATTGCAACGCCGTCCTCGCTAACGTTACCGGCTACTTGTACAATGGGACGCTCCTCTGACTTTTTACACTCGCGATACGTACGTACACGGGTGTGAACAGATTCAACAGTTTCAGCGACTCTCAATACAAGTTATCTTATCTAATTTCGTACTATTGACCGAGACCTAAAAATCATGCCACTACTCGTAATCTCTTCGTTACTACTCCTGGCGTGAAATTTCAATTCATTAAGAGATAGTACTGCTAATATTATTTTCTTGTAACAACAAAAGATTGTTACACTCGAAAATCTCGGGTTACGACTTTGAAAGGGAACAGTCGGTCTATTATACGGTAGGAAACGTTAGGGTCTTACGGCGCGGCGCGGCGCCGATCCAAATAAATAACGAGTCGGTACAAAGCTCGCATTTGAGTCCGCTGGCATACATTAGCCGGTGTGTTGGGGCCAACACCTCATTGATCCTAGACGGGGGAAAGAAACGGCTTATTTACATAGAACGGCGTTCGATGCACTCGGGTGTTTTGCGGGCACGGGTTTCGCAAGCTCTAGTTCGTTCGCCCTTCGTTCGGGGGAGAGGAGGCCCCCGTCTAATTGATCTAACCCGATAGGGCCGTTAATGGTACGTGTCAGTGTCGATCGGCAAGACCGATCGTCGTGTTATTTTGACAACGGCATTGCCACGCGGCCGCGGCGTTAATTAGGTGGAACGTTGGCGCTTGTATAGAGGTGTCAGCGGCGCGTCCCACGTCGCTCGATCGCTATAACACAGCTCGCTGTACTCGCCTATAGCGTTCTACCCGCGACCGTGTTACCTGGCCTGGCTCTCTCGGGCCTGGCCTCTCCTTTTCTGCGATGCTGCGAGCATATCCGCGCCACTCGTCGCTTCTTTCGTCGTGTTCCATCGACGTGCAGGCTCTCGATCTTATCGCCGATATTAGCAAGCGTGTCGAGACCGTAGCTAACTTCGCGAGAAAGAGCGAGAAACAAGCACCAGCCACCGTTCCTGTTATGTCTGTACTTATTCGCGACGTATGCCGCGCTCTGTATTGTATGCAGTCCGTTCCCTTTCTTCTGCGCGCTCTCGTGCTCATTTTTCACTGAACGATTTTATTGATTCCTCTGAAAATACTCTGGCGTCTTCCGTCGATCTCCCTGTCGAGGAAACTCGTGAAAATTGTTTGCATCGTCGATGAGTTCAACTGATTCCTGAATCGAAAACAACGGGGGGAACGTATACGATTCGGTTCGTGGTAACACGAAATACCAGGTACACATAGTCGAAGGGTTTTGAAGGTACACGAAGCGAACGGGACGCACGGTTATCGGGCGCGAATCTCTTACGAGAAAGGACTACTGTCTTCTCGTCGGCCATAAGGAGATGCACGTCCCCTTTACACTTGCCCTTCGCCACAATCGTACACGGTATACTCGTATCCAGCGCTGGTACCCGCTTTGATTCGAGACTACGATCTCGACCCCTGGTTATCGATACCCATCTCCCCCGGGAGCTCTCCCAGGGGAGAATCTCGGCTGCGTATCGACGAACCGACTTTTATCCCGCTCGTGACGTCCCGCTACGTTTATTGGTGTTGACGCGTAACCGCGTATCGATGCTGAATATCGTGGGACCTGGTGATGATACCTCGGTTTATCGGCTCGGTTCGGTTACCGAGTCGCGGATCGAGGCGAGATCGGCTCCGGCTTAAAGGAAGTTCAAATTCGACGTGCGTCAGTACACCGTGCAAGAATTACAGCAGAATTCCACGGTGAGATGGAAGAATTTGGAGAAATCTCTATGAATTAATTTATATACGTTTAATGGTTTGTTGCATTTCATATTAATAATCATTTCGTTCCGAATCTCTTGGAGAATATTCGGTAAACTGGCTTACGATAACAAGTAGCATCGATGTTGGAAACGTTCCACGCGAGAGGATTCGGGTTTAAGGATGAAACAGTCCCCGCACACGCGGAAACGCGAGATTATTGCAGATAGATAGTCAGAAACAGACGGACTGCGGACGCGGTCGGGGGAGTAGCGTTATCATTCGTAGTTTTATCAGTCTCCGCATCGTCTGGGGTTCGCCTCTATCTCTCTTTTTCTTTCTCTTCGACGGGGCGACCCCCTCGGGGTGAACTCGACCAACATGTTCTACCAACGGATATCCGTAGGAGTAGGGACGTTCGTCGCGGCCAGGGGTGGCGGCTTCAACCAAATCGACATGGAAATCTTTGATATTAATTATCTTTATGCGTTTTAAACTGGAATACAGAGAGTCTAGGATTTACAAATGGAAATCATATTTCTTCAGCTGATCTCTGCCTCTGATAGATCTCTTTCATTGGTTTATATACATGAGTACTCGCTATTAAAATCGGTATCAGGGTCTCTCGTATGATACCAATATAAAATACACTTGAAAAATAAAGTTTGCCGATTTTTTATCCGAGCCTGAGGGGCCGCATTTATTTTTTCTGCGTTCATACACGGGGTGCAAGGAGACGGGACGGCGAGCAACGGCGGCGGGTCGGAGGGAGAACGGAGAAACGTAGGAGGTGGAGGCAGAATCCTATCTNGGCGGTCGGAGGGAGAACGGAGAAACGTAGGAGGTGGAGGCAGAATCCTATCTGGTTAAAAATCGTCTGCGAGCCGCTCACTTGGTTCCATTCGCGAGGACGACGTCCGGCTTAATGCATTCCGCGAGATGGAAACGCGCTCCTCCTCCATGTGCCCTCGTCTCTCGGTCCGCTCGCCGGCGACGACGGAGGACCGATCGATCTCTCGAACGTTGCTTCTCTTCTCGGACTTGGCCGAGTCTCCGAGTCGATCGGCCGTCCTTCCTCGCCGATTCTCACAGTTCGGCTCCGATTCTTATCGGCCGCCGTTCGCTGCATAGAGGAGAGGAAAAGGGACCACGCGGGGACAGGTGTGGTCGTTAAATCCGTTAAATCCGTCGCCATAAGTGACCGAACTCACAACGATCAATCGTAAATACTCGAAACATACTATTTTCCTGAGATTCGTGTCGCGAACTATCGTTAATCGGGGGAATTGGGGGTATTAGTCGCACCTGTTATTTTAAACACGTATTTTCATAAGATTCCTCAATTAAATCAGTAAATTTCATTATTTAAAATAATTCTCATGGATTCACTCTGTTCTGTAATACGTCATAAGATTAATGAGCGGCGGTGTACGCGACTATGATACGATACGAGGACACGATACAAGTGGATACGCACATTTATCCGAGCAACGGATCTACGGTTGTACGCGGGCCGCGGTGCATTTATCGTTGGGTTACGGGCCTGAATAGGTGGAAGTATGAGGCCGGTCGTAATTTTCATGGGATCATGCTCGGCTCATCGGGGCGATCGTTGCCAAATGTGTTCCGTGCGCGTACCTCGGCCGATCGTTCCGCGGTGATCGTCCGGAGGACAGCAGGTCCTTTAGAAGCGCGGGACTCGTCCGTGAAAAGAGGCCTGGAACAAGAAGTAGGAGGAGTAAACGAGCGTGGCTACAGCTACGACTTCGATGTACGCGGATAGACGCGGAGAAGAAGAGAGCTCGGTCGGTGGTGGTTCTCCTCCCTATCTCTATCTCTCCCTCTCGGTGCACCGATGCAATATGCACGCGATCCGGGTTTTGATAATAAAGGGAGCCTTATGCAGGCACGGCAAGTGTGTGTTTATGCGAACGCGAGGGCGAGGAAGAAGTGAAACGTTGCTGGCCACGCGTGTGACGGAGACACCGAGATAAAGAGAAAGATGCCATTATCGGTAAACGCAAACTGAAAGTAGAAGAAGAAGAAGAAGAAGAAGACGACGACGACGACGACGACGAAGAAGAAGAAGAAGGAGAAGAGTGGCCGTAAGAAGAATGCTCACAATGCTGTAATTTCAGTGTTTGATCTTCCCATCTCTCTATGGGGGTTTTATATGGGTTCTCCTCCGTGTGTGCATACACGGCGCGGCGCGGTGTACGCGTTGACGCGTGTGTTCACAGTTCGCGATGCGTACGGTTGTCTTAGTCGTTCGAGGGGGAGGCCGGTTTTATTTTACCCGCATTATTATTCCGTTGGAGATCGCGCGCTGATCCGTGCCCGCTCCACGGCTCGCCGAGGCAAAACCCCGTAGAGAGCCGCGCTTATTTATGGATGAATTCCCTTTTAACTTTCGGCAGGATCGGTCTGTCTCCCTTTATCGTTATGCCTCCCTGCGCCCGGTCCCTTTGTTCTATCCTGCGCTCCGTCCACGCGACTATCCGCCGTCCAACCCTTCCGCGACCACTTCAATGCCGCATGAGCCGCGCCGACCCGTTTGATACGGTTTTCGTGCCCTTTGTCGGGCCCGGGGGCGCGATCGGAGCATCGCGTCACATCCTTTTCGCTAATAATGCAAGACCACTTCGAGATCTACCGTTACGACGGTGCATTTATCATCGTTTGTTCAAGATTTTTCTACAAACGCTCTCGTCGACCGATCTCTAGTTCTTTGATCGTAATTCGTTCGTCGTAGATGTTAGATCTGGTAATTCCCTCGTACGCGTGTCTACGTCTATGTTTTCGGTCTGTGCGAGACTCCGTGAATCATCTCTATATCCGAGTTTAAACAAATGAAAAGTTGGTTATCTCGAGCGGCGAGCTCCGTCCGTTCCGGATCGCGCGACTCCGTGAATCGTCAACGAAATTATTCGTTTTCACTAAAAATTCCTGAGCCGAAGTTATATCTTGCCCGGTTTCGGAGCGTTGAATCGTTCGGGAAGTGAATTTGGAATTCGTAGAAGTTCTCTTCTATCGAGCTGCTATCTCGGCCGTGGAGCGTAATCAGTCCATCATCCGGTCTTCTCTCCCCGCTCTTTCGCCCGCGATTCCTTTTACTGGTTATTCGCCCGATGGAAACTTTCCTCTCGTCGCTCATTACCGCTATCTCCGTCCGGCTGACCATCAACTGATATCCTATCGACGGCCAACAACTCGTAGGCCATTTTTTATAAAATCCTCGCGCCGTTCACTCGTGCACTTAACAGTTTTCTGGCTTTCTCCTTCTCTCTCTCTCTCTCTCGCTCTCTTTCTCTTCTGGTTCTCCACCATTTTTGTCGGATGAGAAGGTGAACGGAAAATAACGTTCACAAGCCTATCGAAAAAATTCCTCTTCCCTCGAGATACCGAATTACCGTGTTTCTCTTAGGCTTTACCAACTGGTTCTCCGATCGATTCCCGCGCGACTCTCTTATTCGGTTTTCTGGCTCGGGCGTCGTGGATCGGGTATCGCGATCGATCGCCGACAATCTTTTTACCACGGACTTTTCGTCGCTTTTATTTATTTATCCTCGGAACGGCGCATATTCGATAGCCGACTGTTTTCCAACGATCAGACGCCCGGACGGTGCCGATTGCATTGTTGTCTTGTCCCAGAGATCACCGCGAGGGTATCGTCGGCTCGTTATCGTTATTGTAGAAAGCGAGGAAGAGGGCGAGAGTGAAAGCTTTCCAGCTCGTAAGAGAGAAAGCACAGCGGCCGAGCGACGAGTAGAAGAAGAAGACAGGGGTTGGGCGACGGGAGGGTGGAACGAATTAAAAACTCGGAGATGCGATGTCTGTCAATAATTCCGCGATGCAAATTATCGCTCGTGATGCGCGTGAAAACATCCATTAACACTGATTCGCTTGTCGAAAAACACTTTATCGTTATCCGCGGAAGAGGCCGTCTCTCTCGCGTCTGGCTCGCATCCCGATAATGCTCGATTCGCTCCCGATTAGGATTTGGCTCGGATTCGCCGATCGGCAGCGATCGTCTATTGGATCAGCGGTGGCGAAGTCTAATGTACAGCTCGACCAAGCTTGCGAATCTACTCGCGAGGAGAGTAAAATTCCAAAGTATTGACCTAGTCGTATTCATTGGTCTATTCCGTAGAAACGATAGAACGAGAAGGACGAAGCACTCGGAATAGAAATGTGGAATTTATACGTGGTGAAACGAGCCGGAGTCGAAAAGGAGTTTATTGACACGAATTTATTGCGGCCGATCGTACGTGTCGAGAGATCATTCTCGATATCCCAGAGTTGACTGAACTTGTGAACCGTACGGAGCGAAACTTATTTTTGATCGTGGAAATTCTCGTTACGTACAACCTCCGCGATTATTAATAGCAGTTGCCAACGGTTTTATTCCGTATTAGCTAAATATTAATAGAGCCTCTCGAAAATTGACATTGTGATCTCTCGTCGAGCGGGGCTTGTCACGACAAACTGGTACACGCTAGCCACGAACTGTGGAAAGTTTTGTGGAACAGAAACACTTTAGTTAACTCGAATGCGGTAGGTACTCGGTGCGTGAAGTTTCTCTTTTCGTATCTAACCCGGCATCGACTTATGTCACGCGATTGTCATTTCCTGTGTGTCGCGTATTCACTTTTTCCCCATCGGCCGCGCGAAGCGGGACGACGACACCCGGCGCGCCGGCTCGAAGCTTGCGAGCGAGGCCCGCGCGCGTGTCGACGACAGCCTCGACGAGCCGGAGGAAGGACCGTCCGCGGTGGTCGATTCGAATCGACAGGGCCAGGCCCGTTGGTTAGGTAGCATCCGCGTTGCCCACCTGTTGACATCGTGGCCGAGGAGTAGGTGAATCGAGGGTGGCGGATCCGTGGAGGGGCGCCCAGGGCTGGAGAGCGACGGACCAGGACGGAGAGAGAGGAGATAGAGAGTCGGTGGTAGTGCAAGGGTGCTCGTTCATTATCTGCCACGGTGGAAGGCCCTGAAAGCCACCGGCTGAAAGGCCAAAAAGAGCCACATCCCGCCATTACAAAAAGCAGCTTCCTGCCGCGCGCTGATATTGGCGCCACGGCCCGTTTTCTTTCTCCTTTCTTCGCGATCTCGACGGTTCTTTTTCATTCTTTTATTTCCATCACCGAGTGGCTGACAGTTTTCCGTTCGCGTCTTTTTCCATGTAACGGGAAAAAGGAAAGTATCGTGCGAGCGGCGGCGGGCGTTCGATGAAAATTCTTCGCTCTGATAAGGTAAAAGGAATTTTAATAGGCCGACGCTGGTTTTATTTCTCTCCATCTCGTCCCTCACTTTCTTTCTCTTTCTCTCTCTGGTTTACGATATCGCGTCAACAGGAGTTCGATAGCAACTTCGAGTATCAGAATATTCATCAAATATTTTTATTCATAAATACTTGGCGTTTGTATTTCACCAAGTAATTAATTATTTCTTACCAAGTATAAACGATGCTCATTATAATGTATATCAGATCGATTAAACGATATGCAACATGTGTAAAATGATCACATATTGGTATCCAAAAATGTACGAAGTACATGATTGAATCGGTCGGTGCGATGTTGGCCGATACTTCTAACATCCGGAAACCGCGTACAGTGATTACGACTGTCGATCGGTATCTTCATAAATACCCGTGACCCGAGCGAAAATAACAGCATATTTCGCTGGGCGTGTGCGGCCACGAGATTAATCGTCACTCTGCTCCGGGCAGCGCGCGCGAATCGGTAGTAAATCGCCGATTGATTCAATTACGCGTGGCTACTCACGCGAGCGATACATATCCCGGAGGGGGTCTCGCTCTCCTCCTCCCTACGGAGGAGAAGAACGATCCGCGGTTGCCATACTCGGGCCACCCGTTTTATTACTTCACCGCGATCGGCTAGGTGTAACGGACACCTAACCATTATAGCCTCGATTCCTTCGCTGATATCCGCGAGACGCCGATTGCATCCACGCAGTCGACCACGTTCTCGGCATTGCTCACAATTTTTATCTACTCCCGATTGGAATCGCGTTAGTATTGGACATTTCACTGTTATCGACAATTATTTTTTGGTCGCCAATGGTCATTTTCATTGACACGACTCTCGCTCGGATCAAGCAGAGATAAATTTTTTACGAAATTAATGCGCGAAATCAACATTGAGTTTTACAAATAGTAATTTATGCGCTGATAAGATCTAGCACTGTTTTAATGTAAATCAAAATACCGGTTAATCTGCCGACATCGTTCGGCTCGCGTTAACAAGAGAGAACCGGTGGAATTACTCGGGAGAGAGAGAGAGAGGGGTTTCGCGTTCGCACGTGTTCCTGGGTGGCTGACTGCACGTCTGCTGAGACACTTCGTAGCACTGCAGAGGTGCGGAACGACGACGCTTCTCTCGTTCGTCTCGTATCGTGGGACACGGAGGCCCGTATGGTTTATGGGCGGACATAAAACGCCGACTCCGCGACGACTTACGATGATCAACGGATATCTCGCGCTTTTATAGTCTCCGTTTGCCCCCGCTATCGTGAAATCGGTTGCCGAAGAATGCTCTTGATTACGATCTTGAGAGACGTTGGACAGGTTTACGATCGTAAATTGAAGGTAGAGAAACGCCTGTGTAAACTTGTGAAACCACGCAGTTGCACGGGGATTATAAGTCAGAGCATTTGCGATCAATTCAGTAATGTGATACTGAATGAGAATACATGAAAAATTAAACTTCGTGAGGAGAAATTACACAGTGACAGGCTTATAGGATGAATGAAATAATTAATTGATTACTCCTCAAGTATTCGAGATAGAACAAAATCGTATACGACCTTTCTTGCAAGTAATAGCAATACCTACAACTTTTATTTGAAGCATTTTTCTAAATTTTGAGAAAAAAGATTTTCTTTTCGAGCTTTTTTCAAGGGGTAACAAACTTTATACAATATTTATGTTCTCTTATTTTATTCCTGAACGCAAAGTGTAAATAGACTTTTTAATTGGATCGTGCAGACTCGTTGATATTCGTGTTAGTTTTTATTAATATCTTTAGCGGGGCGTTAGTCTTGGTACGCCACGGTCCGTATACCCTTAATTGTCTCCCTTCCAGTAGATTAGAGGAATTATCGGGCCGTGTTCTAGCCTGCGAAAGACGGACGTCAACCACCCTCGGTGAGAACTCGCACTTAACATAGGGGTGCGATAGGAGAACGTTACCGTTGTGGTCAGCAGCGATACGATAGCGTCTACAGTTAACGATATATGTATAAGTTTATATATATTTTTTCAGTACGCTCGCGCACCTGGTTTACGGGAACCGATTATACGGCCGAGCTTTTTCGCCGTAACGTAGGGCGTTACGAGTTTACTGAATTCGACTTACCAATCTCGTGATATCGCATCGCTGAGATCTCAATTTACGTTCTCTTTCGTAGTTTACAAACCAATTATTATAATGTGTAAATTATCGTATCATTTTTTAATCGATACATTAAACTGGGAGATCGTAGGATAAAGTTCGACGATTTAAAAATATGATTAGCTATTGAGAATATTTGGTGGTAGTATGAAATAAAATGGTAGGATAATTCGTAGTACAGGTGTTTCGGAAAGGGGTTGGTCGATTCTCGGGCGGGCAGTTAAATAAAATCCGGAATGATTCCCCTGACGGTGTCGTCAAAAACGAACGTAACGCACGGGCAAGAGACAGAGGCCCGTGTGTCGCTTATCAGACAGCACGGTATCACATACGGGTCGCTAATGTCTCCTTATCAAATGTTCCTACCTATTCCCTGGGCCCACCCCCGTGTCCCCTTACCCACACGTACGCCGGTACCATTGGATTTTCAGTACCAGCACACCACTTACCTATACCCACCTCTAACGTCACCGCTGCTTGCTATCACCGTCGTGGGACAAAGACTTTCTAGTTTCTCGTTTCTGTTTCCGCGCTACCCGATACCGCGTCACGATAACGCGGTGGTTACGTTAAAACCGGGCTGCACCTGCGAACGGCCCGCCTCCCTTTTTCCTTCTTCTCCGTCTTCCTCCCGGCGAGTATGTGTTTGTAATTACCACCGCGACTTCCTTTCCTTTCCTCCTTTTTTTCTCTCCGCGCGGCCCCGACTCGAACCTCCGTGTTCTAGAGATAAAGTTCGCGGGGTAGCTCCCGCCTTATCGAGCGTACGTCCCGTTTATCTCTCCCTTATCTTGTATTCAGCAAATCGGAATTGGAAGTTTCCTGAATATCGTTTGATAAGGACTGCGATAGAGGTGTTGCCCTGTCTCGACGTCGCGCCGTTGGTCGAATTTCTCCGGTGATACCGATCGGTACGCGCTCGTTTCTAATTGGCCGCTGTCCCGTTCGTCTTCCCGATAATGTCCCGCACGAATCTACACGGTTCGTCGCAAAATCTCCAATAAAACAATCCGAGTCGGCAATTTAATCATTCCGATGAAGTTCGGGCGAACGTCGATCCTCCTTTGCCGAATGGATCGCGCGGATCGTGTAATCGAATTGAATCGTGTAAGCTCGCTTTAACGACTTAACAAGCGCGGGGGTACGCGGGGGGAGAGAGAGAGGTAAGGGAGGATGATCTCGAGTAAAAAATACGCTCGCCGAGAGAATCGTTGCCGGTATGCGCGCGCGTGTATGCGAATCCCGGGGTAACAAATCTCTTCGTCGCCTCTTCTCCACCTTTTCATCTTCCTTTTGGTACCTCTCTCTCTCTCTGTCTCTCCTCTTCCTCCGACTTGCATACGCACGCCGCCAATTATAAACTCCCTCTTCCCCTCGGCCGGCCGATTCCTCTCCCACCCCCCCATCGACGCGTTTCGAGGAAAGGGGTCCGGTCTGACGTTTCTCCAAAGGGCGAGGGGAGTCACCGGCCGCTATCTGATGCCGCGGTAGAGGTGTTAATTCACGCTCTACCTCCACCTTCACCTACACATTTCTCCCTCTCCCGTATATATTCGTCGCACCCCCACCTTTCGGTGCGTAAACTAACCCCCCACCAGCACCCGTGTATCCCACTTCTTGTGGCTCTCGCAGACGATACGCTTTAGGTGAAAAGGAACGAGAGAGAGAGGCTGCCGCGAGCATTAGTGATTGATGCCAAGGGTCGTAATTGAGTTCTTCTGGCTGGAATGACAAACTGCTAAAGGGTTGTTGGCTCCTTTTTCTTGTTCCAAGCTCAGAAGCGTTCGAGTTCGTTACTCTCGTTTCTCTTGTTTCCATTTGTAAAAATTATTCATAAATTAAGGATTTATCGTNGAGAGAGAGGCTGCCGCGAGCATTAGTGATTGATGCCAAGGGTCGTAATTGAGTTCTTCTGGCTGGAATGACAAACTGCTAAAGGGTTGTTGGCTCCTTTTTCTTGTTCCAAGCTCAGAAGCGTTCGAGTTCGTTACTCTCGTTTCTCTTGTTTCCATTTGAAAAAATTATTCATAAATTAAGGATTTATCGTGGAAACAATGCACAGTATAATTCTTGGTTAGGGAAACTGCACCTCTTAAATCTTTACTCAATTAAAAAAACTTGGGTTACATTTAAGAAACTGAGGTAAAGCAACTCGGGAAAAGAGTACGACCGAGCTTGATTCTTAAATACGATATGCAATGCATTATCTCGTGATCGTTTCGCGAGTTCTCAACTGTTCTTACGGAGAAGGCGGCGCGCTTTAGGTGAATAAGAAAAAATATGTATCAAATGATAATTACTAGATTGCGGATGTTATGCATTTGTAATTTTCTTATCGCGGTAAAATGNTGGAAACAATGCACAGTATAATTCTTGGTTAGGGAAACTGCACCTCTTAAATCTTTACTCAATTAAAAAAACTTGGGTTACATTTAAGAAACTGAGGTAAAGCAACTCGGGAAAAGAGTACGACCGAGCTTGATTCTTAAATACGATATGCAATGCATTATCTCGTGATCGTTTCGCGAGTTCTCAACTGTTCTTACGGAGAAGGCGGCGCGCTTTAGGTGAATAAGAAAAAATATGTATCAAATGATAATTACTAGATTGCGGATGTTATGCATTTGTAATTTTCTTATCGCGGTAAAATGTTTAGGGTGTCAGGCGGTGTACGTGTTTTTTAAAATAATTTTTTTAAGCTGATACCATAGGATCTTTTTTAAATGATTGAAACAAATGAATCGTTAACATAATTGAAGAGCAGAAACTCTTTCCACAGTTCAGTTCGAAACTTTGGACGAGTTTATTCGATCGGGGAATCCCGCGGATTCCTTAACAGCACGCCGCGCGCGATAATTAAACGCGTGTATGAAATATTCCCGGTCTTGTATCTGACGCAATAAATTATTTCGAGCTCGTCGTATTTGGCGTAGGAGCGCGCCGCGGAAATTTATTACGCGATGCTGTGCTTCTTCGCCCGCGATTCCTTCACGATTATCGCGAGAAGCAGCTCGCCCCGTTGCGTTGTTGTTGCTCGTACATGGAGAGAAATCGGCCGCGATCCGCGTCTCTAATTGTTAGTCGCTGGAACATTTTCCAAAAATGTAACTTTAAACGAGGCTGTGCCGGTCTCTAATTATTTCGCAACTTCTTCCGTTCTTACGTCTTAGTCGCGCGTCAGGTGGAATTTCTGACGCACAGAGAACGAATACTGATTAATTAATAATATAAGTTAATAAGTTGTGCAAATTTTGTGAATGAGGAAAAAAATTCACGTGTTTTTTTTGCTTTATGAACTGCTTATAAAGTAGTCGACGGAGGTTTCTGTATGAAAAAAATGATGTAGACGATGTGGTATCACGGAATCGAATCGCGTCGGTCAGGGTTAATTATAAGTATGGAAATGATTCATTGTAACCTGCCTATGGACGATGATAAAAAAGAAATGCACACGTGCGTTGTTCCTATACATATACAAAGCTATAAGAAATTATCTGATATGGTCGTTAAGTTGGTACACTGGACAGACACACACGAGATCGTCGCTGATTGCCCACCCCCGTTCCACATGCGCCGGCTATAGTATACCGGGTGACTTCGTTAGCAGAGTTCGAGATCGTATCAATGCATCCGGAGTGAAGCGCCGGGTCTAATCTTCGAAGGAGCGGGAACGCTCGTCTCTCGTTCTTCCTCTTCTTTCCGTTCTACGGATAGAACGATTTCATCCCTGTCGATGTAATATTTGTCACGGCGCGCGCTCTGACGACTTGATCGTTACAACTATTCATAGTTTGTTTAGCACAATTGAACTCATTCACGATTAAGTCATTTTTCGAGCAAATTTCGACATTTACTTCATGAAATAAAATGCCATCATAATCTTATTTATTTAATTGTCGAATCAATTTTACGTGCATTAAGATTCATGTTCCAATTTCCATTCATTGATGCACTTTTTATATATGCCATCTTAAAATTATGGCAGTGAGTAAGAATTGGGCCGTGAACAGAAATTAGGACGTTCGTCTTATGTGAAAGTAAATGCCTAATTGCAGCGGGAGGTGGAACGTCATCCGGGCAGATGGTGTAGAACGTAACCTGTTGATCGGTCAGATTACCGAGACCGATTCCTGTTCCGCGAGTCTGTCGAGCTCTAGCTTGGTAAACGCTCAACAGGTTAATCGTAGGCAAATGTTACACTGTCTAGAAAATTGCCCCAAAAAGATTTCTACGGGGAAACTTTTAGCAAGTTCAAAATTTTATTGCTTCTACGCTTCCCTTTTATTTCATCTTATCTGATTCACTTTGTAGTAAAAATCCCGGCACTGTTTTCATTTCGTTCATTCCATAAAGAGCGTCAATCCTTTCTCTGTTTCANAGACGATGTGGTATCACGGAATCGAATCGCGTCGGTCAGGGTTAATTATAAGTATGGAAATGATTCATTGTAACCTGCCTATGGACGATGATAAAAAAGAAATGCACACGTGCGTTGTTCCTATACATATACAAAGCTATAAGAAATTATCTGATATGGTCGTTAAGTTGGTACACTGGACAGACACACACGAGATCGTCGCTGATTGCCCACCCCCGTTCCACATGCGCCGGCTATAGTATACCGGGTGACTTCGTTAGCAGAGTTCGAGATCGTATCAATGCATCCGGAGTGAAGCGCCGGGTCTAATCTTCGAAGGAGCGGGAACGCTCGTCTCTCGTTCTTCCTCTTCTTTCCGTTCTACGGATAGAACGATTTCATCCCTGTCGATGTAATATTTGTCACGGCGCGCGCTCTGACGACTTGATCGTTACAACTATTCATAGTTTGTTTAGCACAATTGAACTCATTCACGATTAAGTCATTTTTCGAGCAAATTTCGACATTTACTTCATGAAATAAAATGCCATCATAATCTTATTTATTTAATTGTCGAATCAATTTTACGTGCATTAAGATTCATGTTCCAATTTCCATTCATTGATGCACTTTTTATATATGCCATCTTAAAATTATGGCAGTGAGTAAGAATTGGGCCGTGAACAGAAATTAGGACGTTCGTCTTATGTGAAAGTAAATGCCTAATTGCAGCGGGAGGTGGAACGTCATCCGGGCAGATGGTGTAGAACGTAACCTGTTGATCGGTCAGATTACCGAGACCGATTCCTGTTCCGCGAGTCTGTCGAGCTCTAGCTTGGTAAACGCTCAACAGGTTAATCGTAGGCAAATGTTACACTGTCTAGAAAATTGCCCCAAAAAGATTTCTACGGGGAAACTTTTAGCAAGTTCAAAATTTTATTGCTTCTACGCTTCCCTTTTATTTCATCTTATCTGATTCACTTTGTAGTAAAAATCCCGGCACTGTTTTCATTTCGTTCATTCCATAAAGAGCGTCAATCCTTTCTCTGTTTCACTGAAAAAATTAGAAGACGTGAAACGGTGTGTAACAAATTGTCTTTTTATTAATTTCTCTATCAATTTGACGGTCCGTCTTTTCTCTGTTTCGTTGAAAAATTACGAGTCGCGTGGTAGGGCGTGAAAACTGATCGAAAGTACTAATGGAAACGTTAATCGCGAGAAGTGCCGTAGTTGTACATGCCACACCCGCGTTGTCGCGACCTCAATATTATAATATTATCACCTCGGAGCGAGCTATAATAAGTCGTTTGCATCGTTGTCACGTGCCGAGGGATCTCGGTGGCTGTTAGGTAGTGTATGCACACCCGTAGCCGATCGCCTGTTAGGATAAGATGAAACGTGTCAGTCGGAAAAGCCGAAGGGCCAATGACCAGTTTCACGGGTTATCTCAATCCTATATTTCACTTAGAGTACTACTGCTTTCTCGTTTCAACTCACTTATTTGTTGCTCCATCATTCGACTGAAAATCATACTGATACGTACCTTTGCTACTTTCCATGGAGTTCATTTCTACTGGCGAAGGAAAGAGATTAATTTAATGTCTGAAGATTCTGTTTCATAAATTGCCGAGCTATCGAACGGAACGGATCTGAAATAATAGAAAGAATATCGAGCCATTCATTTTAATTTCGCTTTGGCCCCGGGGCCATCCGGGAGATCGGCCGGAAAACTCCCAAATAGAATTAGAGTCCGCAATTCCTCAAGGCTTTCAGGAGAACAGTTCTCGGGGCGTGGAGAGGTAGCCGGGATTAAGGAAGTAGTTACGCGAGGCCAGCAGCGTAAAAAGGCGAGTCGCGGCGCGCGTTCGCCCATTTACCCTCTTTGTTATCGCGGGTTCTGTTCCCGATCCAGAGAGAATTCACCTTACGCCAGCCTTTTATCCGGCGGTTTTTTAAAAAGAGACCGCGCTACGCGCCGGTGGAAGCCATTTATCCTAGCGGAGAACGGGGCGATGAACACGCGTGCGTAGTTATATCCGCGTTATAAACACCTAGACAGACTCGCAGAATGAGCACAAAGAGCGAAAGGGAGAGCGCGTCGTCGTGTGCAGGGGAACAGGAAGAGAGAGAGAGAGAGAGAGAGACGGGCGGGCCGGGAAGAGGAGAGAGATGAAGTGGCAGGATACGGGGGTTCGTTGTCATGCAGGATGCAAAAGAGGGATGAACGGTGTCCGCCCCCTCGCAGCCGTCCCCTTCCAGATGGCAAGCCGGCGCACTTCATTTCCGCGTCTTACAGCTAGCCGGCGTGCCGAAGGAAATGAAAACAATGAGATACAGCGGTCATCCGTTACCTATGCTCGTCGAGCACCGTCTCTTAACTCGCATTTATATTACTTAAGCGGCTCTGAAAGCATCCACCCCGCTGCTCACCCTTATCCGCGGTACCGAACCGCTTTACCGGTCGCCTCCGTTCTACGTGCCGCCTCGACGTTTCCAATGGTTCGAGAGAATCAACGACGGAACTTATATCCGCACTGGAATTGCGCTTCTTATTAATTTCGTTTAACTCGGATTAGCGTCTAGCAGAACGAGGATTGCACCAGAGGTCGACATCTTTTAGACTCGAATTAACTTTTAAAAGTATCCACTTCGATATCAGTTTAAACAATGCGCGTTTTACACTTTTATTATTCAAGTATTGCAATGTGCGTTGCGTGCAATTTTTCAATATTTCTACGCGAGAGAGGGAGAGAAAGGTTGGCTCGTATCGAACTTGTTTGTAGATTTCCTTTCAGCAGTTCCATTTTTTCATGCTCGTCGTTTAACGCGTTAACGATAGAGATGATTATTCAGGATGATTGATATTCCAACTGCATATCAGATGATATTTTTTAAACGACCATCGCTGTTGTTCCATAAACGTCGTTACGTCCCTTGATTAATTTGCCGATAGCGGTGCTTGTCCTAGCGACAAATAAAATGCGAAGGAGGTAGAAGGCGGATCGTNTCACTTTTATTATTTAAGTATTGCAATGTGCGTTGCGTGCAATTTTTCAATTTTTCTACGCGAGAGAGGGAGAGAAAGGTTGGCTCGTATCGAACTTATTTCTAGATTTCCTTTCAGCAGTTCCATTTTTTCATACTCATCGTTTAACGCGTTAACGATAGAGATGATTATTCAGGATGATTGATATTCCAACTGCATATCAGATGATATTTTTTAAACGACCATCGCTGTTGTTCCATAAACGTCGTTACGTCCCTTGATTAATTTGCCGATAGCGGTGCTTGTCCTAGCGACAAATAAAATGCGAAGGAGGTAGAAGGCGGATCGTACCCAGAGATGTCCCGAAAGTAGGTTACGAACGACTGGCAAAATGAATTTCTCGAGATTGAATTTTCGAAACTTCGCTCGAGGAGAAACATTCTCTCGCGTTCGTAATCTTCTTCCCACATATTAAGTATTTAGTGCATTCAATTACTCAGTTTTCACGTTACTATTCCATTTATTCTTTCATTTTTCTTATTAGCTTCTTGTTTAATCATTGAAATGGCCTTTCGTAACACACATGTTTATTTTATTCAGGACTTAGTAATTATTTCATCACTTTTCGTGACGTTTCTACTTTGCAAATGTTTCATTCGCGTCATAATTCTGTAAACGATCGTTCAAATACTTGTAGCCTCTCATAAAACGCGTCGAGACGACTGTCGACTTATACGATCTAACATTCGCTAAGACTCCTATCCAAACTCGAAGTTCATCCATCTCCTGGTCCGTTCTCGTTTATACGAGTCCGGCTTTCTTCCGAGCCTCGTCGATTCTCGCATTAAATCCTGTTCTACGCTCGCGCACGTCCCGCCTACGGAAATTATGAAATCAGAGACACAGGGCACGTACTCGGACCCGGTTTTGCGCGGGATGACTTCTCGCCTCATCCTCGAGATTGGGAAAAGTCGCGGGATGATGTATCGTGTCGATGATAATAACCTTCGCCCCCGCTTTTCGCAGCCGACGAGATAAATGATCACCCGAGTTCCTTTTCGCGGATTTCGAATAGAACGCGACACAATTGATGAGGCCCGACCGAGGATAACCCGTTCGCCGATAATCGAACGAACGACGTTGTATATTCGTTCTGATATTTGACTTTAGAATTAGTCAATGCGTCTGGAAGCCGACGAGGCTTCGGGCCCGATGACGCGTCATCGTTAAGCGATGACTCGACCGTAAAGTGTATGCACGGATGATGAATCGAGATGGCCGGATACTTGTTTAAACGAATTTTTGTGTTCGCCGCGAGACGATTATGCGTTGACATCGGCATTTGTGCAAAATTTAAAAACAGTAGGTGAAATGACTCACGAGATAGAAAAATACCGTCGCAAACACCTTCGTGGAAGATTCAGACGATGTCTTATTAAAATTTTCGTTGAACTTTGTTAATTAGTTTCTTGTAATAATTTCTGGATAAAGTCGTGTTTTAAAAAGTGTTCAAATTCGTGGAGGAGTGGTTGAAAAATCAAAACTCGAGGCGGTCCGCGGGAAGGTTGAAATTTTAATTCACCCCGGGCCCGATTAGCATAATTTCCTCGTTAATGTCCGACCGGGTTTTCCTTGTCGCGTTTTCCTCGTCGCGTCGGCTTCAATGCAAGCAGCCGCATCGTCGCGATAAGAGTGTTTCGCTCGCGTAACGCGTTTAACAAAACGGCAAAAAGTGGCCGCGCTGGAACACAACGACAACGACGAATCAACCGGGAAACTCTGGCCGAGCAACACGGCGGAAGAAAGACGGGAGGGATAGTCGTTTGATTTGTAAATGAATATCAAGTTAGCCTCGAGGGAGGGAAACCGTGGAGGATGAGACGAGGGGATTGGATTCATGCAGATAGAGAGTTAGAAAAGAGAGAGAGAGAGAGAGGGAAGAAAGGAATTTCGGGTGCCGCGTGGCGTTTTTCAATCGGCTTCACGAGAGCCTCATCGCTTTTATTCGCGCAGAAGTAGGAAGCTCCGTTCGATTCCTATTGTCACGGTCCGAGTTCCTCGATGCATCCCCGTCACCCATACACACGCGTGCATCTTCAATATTATCTGCGATGAATGCTCACCACCCTCACCATGAAATAGTCGAACCGTCGATCTAATATAATTGTCACTGAGAATTGAACTCATATCGCAATAATTGTGATTTACTCGGAATCTTTTTACTTGTTGTCATAGAACTTTGGTGCAATTCTAGTTGCGTAATTTGATGAGATGCTTAATAGAGCAAGGGAACGCAACCGAGCCGAATACGAAGGGACGGCCAAGTGTGTGTGTGTGCTCTTGATCGATTGGTGGGTCCATTAGGGGCTCTGACATTCGGTGCTTGCTCAGGTGTCTGCAATGTGGCGGAATCGAATTGGAAATGGACACGGTTCGATGAACACGCCGGGAAAAGGTGAAAGAGTAATCGCCGCGTGTCTGTCTCGGACTGTTCCGACCAGTCGAGATATTGTTCAACCGGAATCAGAGTCCTCCTAGTCTTTCCAAAAATTGTATAATCTTCATTTTAGAGGCTGTCCTCTGTCTCAATTATTTCAAAAGTAGTATTAAACCGAGGAATATATAATTTCGATATTATTAAAACCGATTTTTATGTCGGTGTAGTCGCGTAATGGCAGTGTCACGTTTAGGGGAATTCGTTGACTAAATAGAGGGCAGGGTTTCGGGCGAGGTATACGTTCATTTACAGCCGTAAGCATCGTTTGTTTCGAGCCAGAAATCATTCGGTCGATACGGGATCGGCGAACGATATCGGTCGTGGGAGGCAGGGGAGGAGCGGCGAGAAAAAAAAAAGCGCACTTTACTCTACTATCTGGAGAACTATTTCTCCGGTGTCTGGAAAAGCATTGCCGCTACGATAACGACTGCGAGGGCGGTCGGAGAAAGGGCGAATTTATCGGATTGACGATGGCCGAGGCGGGCCCGCGTGCACACAGACATTTCTCTATGCAACCGTGTGAGTACACTACCGTTAACAAGTATGTATTTGGATCGGAGGCTAATGAAATGTGCAAGGAGTAAGCAATTATTGCAAGACGAAATGCCGATTCCTCTTTTCGATACCACTGTTTGCGATCGTCGGTGTACGATTGTTGGGATGATTTGTGGGATGCTATTTGTTGGGATAAATGGCTTCTTTTATAGATGAAAAATGGTAGTTCTAAATGAGCACACGTTGTATCACGTTTTTTATATCTTTATTTAATTGCTTAAAAAAATGATATACATTCTTTTTAATATTCTCATCAATTATTATTAAAACGAGCCTAACAGATCATGAATCTATGCATGTGCGTATATAGATAATTGATTCTGAACTTTTGAAAGTAATTTCATTTGCAATGATTGCTATGCTTGCTACGGAACTTGAATGACTCGTCTGGAAANGTTATTAAAACGAGCCTAATAGATCGTGTATCTATGCATGTACGTATATAGATAATTGATTCTGAACTTTTGAAAGTAATTTCAATTGCAATGATTGCTATGCTTGCTACGGAACTTGAATGACTCGTCTGGAAAAATACGCTGATTTCCACGAGAACGTATCGAGTTCTTACAGAAAATCACGTGAACAGTAACTGGCCGGAAGATATCGCGTACAGTCTAAAAGGAGGGCAGATTCGTTCTCTTTTGGCACCTCCCCGTGAAGCACGCTGTAATTAACATTTTATTCAGTAGCTGGAAACGTCGAAATACTTATGAACGGTAGTGTACGCGGACGGCGAGCCGCGNTTATTCAGTAGCTAGAAACGTCGAAATACTTATGAACGGTAGTGTACGCAGACGGCGAGCCGCGTCTGGTCACACGTACCGATATGAAGAAGAATTGTTCGTTGGAGGTAGACATCGAAAGCCTTTTTTTCCCCGACCCGGCCGCGCTCAGATAACGCCCGATAACAGAGAGGGATAGGGGAGCGTCGCCTTTCTCCAATTAAACGAGCAGCGTTAACGTTGCTCTCGTCCTCCGTTAAACGCGAACGGCTCGCGAATATATACGTCGCCGTCTGATAAAATTGTTACCGTTCCTCTTCCTTGGAGATGTTAACGTCCACGGTTATCTCGCTCCTCCCGAAGCATTTGCGGGAAATTTTATTTTTATTGCCGAGCTTCATGTTTGATATCGCACGTCCTGAAAACTTCTGCCGGCTAACATTTACAAAATCGTTTTACCGCCCACGAATCGATCGAATTCGAAATTTCCACTTCCTTCGTAAACATTTTATACGGATGTTCGTCGCACGTTTTCACTAGCAATAGAGTGATTTATATTTTCTATTTGTTTCTTCGTACTTTTCTGCAGTTTGAAACAATTGAAATAACGGGGAAGAAAACAGGGAATAACTAAGGGCAGGTGGAAGAGGGTGTCCCGCGTTCAGGAAGGGAGTAGCAGGGAGTTGTGTACGATGCACCTAGCTAGCTGCAGCTATTCTAGCGGAGAGCGATAAGGCCGGCGAAAACGGGTGGCCGTAGCCCGTAAATATCGAGGCGAGGCGAGGTGGTGGTGGCCAACCCCTCTGTGTTACCCTCTACTGGCCCTCCCGTTCGCTTCGCCTCTAACGTGGTTTATCGCCCGTATCGGAAGTCGCGGAATCAGAGTCTCGCCAATTGTTTTACGGTGCGCCACCGTGTCCTTTCGTTTAACCCGGATCCCGAGGCTCGTTCCTGTTTCGACAACAAGTTAAGACGCTCGTATCTCGAATCGCCGGTATCCGGTTTTCCCGGCCAACGCGCGAAACCAAGATTCATCGACGGTTACTTTACGTTCCCTTATCGCGATCGGTAGATCGCAGATTTTTACGCGAAATCTTGTTCGAGCATATTTTCAGAAATTTAATCCGTTTACACAGATTTTTCGCTTTCACGATTTCATAATATACATATAGAATTGTTTCGCACGCGAGCTACGGCCCTCGCAAAGATGATCGGTNCTTTCGCTTTCACGATTTCATAATATATAGAATTGTTTCGCACGCGAGCTACGGCCCTCGCAAAGATGATCGGTAATCGTGGTTTCAATTATAAATTGATAAGCGAATTGAGAACGTGAAAGAAATGCTCGCGAGATGAAAGAGGATAGAGTCAGCCGATTTTCCCATAATATACATATATGTATGACCGTTCCACCGAACGTTCGTTGCACGATATGTGGTTTAATGGTCGTCACTTTCTCCGGTGACGTCGTTAATCATGGATCGGCGGCGTCATCGCGAGAGGGCGGACAGCTCGTATAAGGTGTTTCAAGTTGAGGCTAAGGAGTGTCTGGAACACGCGTCCGTTTTGTCCGCGACCGATCAGATATCGATCTCGATAATTGAATCGACCGATCGGGGTACCCCGCGGCGCGCGATACGATTCCTGCCAAAGGTGGACCTTTCCTTTGTATTTATCACCGTCATCTCCCTCTGAACGCACCTTCGCGATAAAATGAGACTGCACAAATTAGATTTCTTATAGTATCTGTATCATTTCACTCGCTGCCCGACCGAATCACCTTCAAAATTAATTTGACGAAAAATTATATTCAACATCCGACGTATAAAATACCAAAAGTCGACTTTTTCGCATGAAAATCTGATCTCCCCGATGTACATTGATTGATTGAAGTATGAAATAATCAGAATCGTTTCTGCGCTTGTTAACGGACAATTAGGCAACACGAGTTTAGGCAAACGGAATGCCATTAGGGGAGTCGTCAGAAGACAGGGTAAACGCGTGAAGAGTTAACAAGAATCGCGTACGATGGAAACGTTTATCTCGTCGCGAATCGATCGGAGCGGGTCTCGCTGGCGCGGCTTAATTAAATTTGCCGGTTATCTCCGATCGAGACCCATACCCATAGCCCGTGGACGCGCGGCCGTTTGCCGCTGCACGCAGCGCGCGGAGTGCGTAAACTTACGAACACCCGCGACGCGCTGCCTCTCCGACCCGTCAGGACTCATTAATTGAGAAATTAATCCCCGGTAATTGTGCTTCTTGCCCGTCGCTTTGCCAGCCCATTCGAGCCAACGCAGGATTGTCGCCACGCGTTACACGGTCTCCGCGAGAGCCGAGGGAAAACGGGGACCGCGCTATTCTAATTTGTTATCTGTACTTCTTAATTGCGATTCGGTTAATACGTAGGTAGATACAGTTTGCATAAAGATAAGGGTTTACGTTCTCGACGCAAATCATCTACGACTGCTTTATCCCCGCGACGAAGGGAAAATACAGGCTATCCTATTGCACTTTACTTTACGAATCTCTTAATTGTGGTTTAGTTGACAATTTTTCATTTGCTCGAAGTTCATGCGTTTCGTACGAAGATAGAAATCTACGCGCTCTCAACGCAAATCATTTACACGGTTGTTTCGATAGAGGCGCGTGTATAGGCGAGTATACGCGTACGTGTAACTGTGGCGTGAGTAAGGCCAGCGCAATGCGGTCGGACAGGAAGAAGGATTCCGCCGCGGCGTCGGATCGCTTGATACCCGCTCGTTTTTCGACGCTTATCTTTCGTCCCGCAGGATTATTGAAAGGTTTCTCCGGCGTGCGTTACTCCCTCGTCGCGTTCCCGCGATTTATTTATATNTACGGTCTCCGCGAGAGCCGAGGGAAAACGGGGACCGCGCTATTCTAATCTGTTATCTGTACTTCTTAATTGCGATTCGGTTAATACGTGGGTAGATACAGTTTGCATAAAGATAAGGGTTTACGTTCTCGACGCAAATCATCTACGACTGCTTTATCCCCGCGACGAAGGGAAAATACAGGCTGTCCTATTGCACTTTACTTTACGAATCTCTTAATTGTGGTTTAGTTGACAATTTTTCATTTGCTCGAAGTTCATGCGTTTCGTACGAAGATAGAAATCTACGCGCTCTCAACGCAAATCATTTACACGGTTGTTTCGATAGAGGCGCGTGTATAGGCGAGTATACGCGTACGTGTAACTGTGGCGTGAGTAAGGCCAGCGCAATGCGGTCGGACAGGAAGAAGGATTCCGCCGCGGCGTCGGATCGCTTGATACCCGCTCGTTTTTCGACGCTTATCTTTCGTCCCGCAGGATTATTGAAAGGTTTCTCCGGCGTGCGTTACTCCCTCGTCGCGTTCCCGCGATTTATTTATATTTCGCGCACGGGCGTTAACAAACCCGGTTCGCGGTCATTATCGCCGGGGAGAGAAATTTGCCAAAGAGCGGGAAGATTTTCGTCCCCGAGCGGGAGATAAGAGGAAAAACGAGCGGCGGCCACGATTATTTATTGATATTATTAGTCGCAAGGCCTTTGGCCGACGGACAGATACGCGTACAAGGGAATCGTGTATCGATATCGAGGCGTGATAACCAGCTGGCGACGAATGAGAGGGAGTACGGACACGGCTCGTCCATTACCGCTTAAGAAAGTCTCACCCGGATCGATGGGAGAGAGCGAAGGTGGGCTCTCGCGAAACGACTTAACAGGTATATGCCTCCGACGCGACGAGACCGTTGACTCATCGTCCCGTGCCCGGATACTACGGGAAAAACCGGTATCCATCGGGGTTATTTTTTTAATTTTATATACAATTTCTTTAACGAGAAATTTCCTTTCGTTTTCTGGCAATGCTCTGTCCATCGCTCGCGATACCTCCGAGTTATATCTCTTTGTAATAACGCCGTGAGTGGCTCGCGAATTAGATTTCAGTCGTTGTTCGAACGGAGCCCGAGTATTCAAATGAAAGCGACGATCAGAAGGTAGTCGGCGCCTTCGAGACTGAACGAGTCAATCGCAGGCCAGAGTAATTTAATTCGATTTGCGTGCGCGCGCGCGAAAGGACGAGGAACTGGTAACTCTCGGCTGATCTTTAAGCAGTGTGTTCACGTGGCGGTCGACTCGTTTGATGAGAACCGCCGCCTTGAGAAAAGTCCGCCGGGAATCGAGTGCCAATCAAGCTCGCTCGAGAGGCGCCTAAGCGTAAGGAATTTCGCGATCGCGGTCGTTTCTCCTCGCGGCTGGCATAACAAACGTGTGCTAATTACCCTCGCCTCCCTTTTTCATTCGGCTCGCAATTAGTCTCGTTCCCCGATCCGCCGCCGACTCTTGGCTCTATTAACGATTCATCGGCCCGAGAAACAGGCGTTTCATCTTCTTACAGGCGGGAATCGAGGGAATTTAAATGATCTTAGCGTCTTCCGTGGCGCAATACTAATCGAGGACGAATACTCGTTTCGGCGATCGTCGCAGCGGCAGCGCTACGCCCTATCAATCTCCGATTAATGGTATTCGTAGGCGAATTCCCCGCGGATTTCATTGGTCCTTGTTAGCAAGGATAATTGTCGCGCGAATTGCTTAGCAGGCACGCCGAGGGAATTGGTGATTAGCGGTTGCCGGTGTAGATTCGCGTTTCAGATCGCGTTTGCGACGGCGCTGGTACGTGGCGTGCATCTCGGAATGCTCTACCGATCGTTTCTCGAGTGTCGCGGCGCAGATAACGCATTCGAAAGAGTCCACCACGGGTTGAGCAGTAGTCAGTGCCTCTCTAATGATCCGATGCACGTTCGTCGATGTCGAGATCACGTTGATTTAATACTTACGCGATGTTCGGCTGCGTTTATTGGATCGATTTTAAGGGATGAAATTCGTCGGAAGTCACGCGAGAGAATTTGCAACGTCGAAAGTCTTTTCCGTCGCGTATCGTGAGCAGAGTGATCGGTTTGACGGGGACGGCGGCGGCGGAGCGAGCAGAGGTAAGAGAGAGGAATACGCGTCCGCGGGGGTTGGAGGGTGGGTATTGCGCAAAGGGAGCAAAAAGGGGTGGGCCGTGTTGTCGGGCCGGGGGATCTCAAGCGGTATCCCCGTGCATCTGGGAGACGGCTATGCATTTATGCATGTTTTGCGGGTATCGCATGCTTCTTGCCAATAACGCGCCATTCTACGCGGCACACGACTCGTGTGCCCACCATTTTCTCCTTAGCCGTGGCGTACCGCGAGAGTATCGCGACGCGGCTGTGTTTCCCTCGACGATGGGTCCCGAGGCTACGAACGCCGCCGCTGCCGTGATCGAGCTCGAACGCGCGTTAGATTTTGTTGAGAAACGCTGGAAACCTGTGTATGTACGTTACCCGTTCGCGCGAAACTCGTTTCGTCACCGCCGATTGATGGACAAGCGATGTTTTCCGTTGAGCAACGCGTGACTCGGATCGAACGAAGGTGTTAGAGCGTTTTGCAACTAAACAACATCTCACGGTTTCCCAATAACCGCGTAAGAACCGACTCCACGCCCTCTTGCAACGCGCGTATTATCCGAAACGAAGTTCGTTTCATCGGTGACGGAGATACGCGGTCCGCTTATTCTTATTCGGATTAATCGCGTTCGGAACGCGCTATCTGGTAATTCCGTTCAACGGCCATTCGTTGCCCCCCGAAGAATCTTTTTTTAATCGCGAGACGCAGTCGTCATTTCGTACGCGACATCTCCGAATCTAAATACATTATGTATGTGCCCGGATGAAATATCGCGGAACACTTTTTGCATTGTATACGCGCGTATGTATACTCCGGAGCCAAGTAATACGTCGCGGCCAGTAAAGTCGTAAGTGGGCCCCGTTAATGGCCGGCGCTGTACAAGATAAGGAATTATTGATCGTAAATAATTTTGTAATGTACGCGACGATAATGTTGCAATCGCTGGCTTTATCGAGTTGGCATTCCAAAGATGCGCGGATTGGACGTAAAAAACGTTTCCCGTCCGAGCGTTATTCGTCTCTTTGTCAGACGATACCTTCAACCGCGACTGGCGATCGGTCGAACTCGCCGAGACGACCCGATAATTATTATTACACGTACGTATGGAAAGAGTGCCCGTCGAGAAACTGTTGTGTCTAATGGTACCTGTGTTTTCTCTATCTCTTTGCATACTTGTTTCGCGATAAGAAAGCTCCTCTTTCTTATCGTGCGCCCGAACAAAGAACGCAGTCGAAGCCGGCGCAGGTATCGCCCTCGTAGATTACCGGGAATAATTTCGCCGCGATAAACGGGGACGCGGCGACAAGAAAAAAGAGGCCCCGGTTCGCGGTTTCGGAATCGTCCGCGAGGCCCGGGACTCCGAAAATAATCGTCGGGAAAAAGGGGTTCGCGCGAGTTTTAAATTGGAGCGAATTAAGATATACGTCGGCGAGCAGTAGGCAGTAGGTATATCACGTCTCGGTCTCTCCTTCGGTCGCTTCTCATAGGTATTAATCGCTATCTGATTTATCGAGGGACCCATAATTCAACCCGTTCACGTTGACACGTGAACGTGCATAAGCCGGCCGCAACATGCCGCGCGGCACACTCACACAGATGCGACCGCTTATATACGAACCGGCGCACCGGCCTGTCTATATCGTAATTTTATGCACTTCGGGACGATGAATATGGATTCGCGCGCCACTGGGTCGTCGATTTATGCGGCCACTCGGTAAAAGGCACTATTTACCGAATAGGCGTGGAATCGAAGAAAAATGCTCGCGCGGGAAAGAGAGGGAGAGCAGCACCGGGTATCGGAAGTCACGCGAGCGGAATCAGAAATACGCACCGTCGTTTTCTTTCCTCCGGCGGCGACCCGGGACGATGATACGTTCATTAAAGCCGGCGCTCTGCACGCTCCGTTCGACTCCGAGAATCGTTGAATCTTTTACGCGATGTTACTCGACTTACACGAACTTCAATTATGATCGCGATTCGTTTTACGACGGGGTTGTATCTCGTTCCCTACGATTCCAGATCCCTATCTCGCCGCAGCGCTAACTTAATTACCTATCTCGTCTTCTATCGATCCAACTAACGCGCGCGGCGCCGTTAAATTCTTGCACATTATTTCTCGAAGTATTATTATTTTCGAGAGGCGGCGATGCTTCGATCGTTCTGGCAGCCGATTAATTAGAGAACGCGCGCACCACCGACCACTAACATAGTTGTAATTGCGTCCGACTCCGTTCGACTCGCAACGTTGACGATCGCGAATTTAATTAAACAGCCACGCGGCCAAGGGTGGGTGGGAGGAAATATTATTAGATCCGGCGGGGTAGATTAGGCGGAGGCGGTCGGGGAACACGTAGTATTTCACAGAAGAAAAGAAAAGAACAGCGCGCGGGGGTGGCCGGGCTGGGGTAGGGTGAGCCGAGGGAATCGGAAAAAAAGCGAATAATCGCGGCGCGAGGGTTTTCGTGCGAGCCTACTACCTCTCTACCCACATTCCTACCATCGCGCCGCGCCGGCTATACGAATGTTGCGGGCTCGTACGAAAAAAAGGGTAGCAGATACGGACGGGACAATCTGATTAGCGCAATCTAATTAACGCTGCTTTTAATGGCGTTCATTAGCACATGGGCCCCCCCTTTCCCCGGCCCGCTCCCGCTCCCGTTCCACCTACGTCCCGAGCCCCTTCTACTTTTACCCTCCTGCCGCACCGATGTCTTCTGCCACATCGAAAGCGTGCCTTCTGTTTGTTACTCCTCCGTTTTTTATCCCCCGATTTTCTAACTTCCATTTGCACGAATTCTGTACTCGAGTTTTCGATCATTGGTGCATCGATCATTTCTGTCCAATCCTGTCAATTTCGTTGTCGTTACTCGGATCTGTCTCCAAGTGGATCTATTCTCTCGTGAACTCGTATATACGTCTGGGAAACATGATACGAAATAACTTTATCAACTTATAATTCAAACGTGCTATGCGAGAGAATGAGGTTCTTTAAATTAGAGTATATTCTATGTAATTGTCCTTATCAACATCTGTAGTTCTTTATTATATGTTACTGAAGTGTTGCTGGGTTGTATCGCAACGATTTTAATGAATTGACTGTTGGTTAGGTATAATGCACACCCGCGGTGCGATTCATTTATCTAGCTAAAAAGCGGAGTAATTGCGGCTTGAAATTAGACGGACGTTGTGCGTCGTGTTAATAGAAGCGTTGCTTGGCCATCCGAAAGCGCGGTAATTAGTTTCTTAGTTCCAGCGCGCTGGAGCCAGCGAACAGATTATTAAATGTAAATGATCGACGCTCGTTTGTACGTTGTANTCCACCTACGTCCCGAGCCCCTTCTACTTTTACCCTCCTGCCGCACCGATGTCTTCTGCCACATCGAAAGCGTGCCTTCTGTTTGTTACTCCTCTGTTTTTTATCCCCCGATTTTCTAACTCCCATTTGCACGAATTCTGTACTCGAGTTCACGAGAGAGAATAGACTACTTGTGCAAAGACCAGTTTTCGATCATTTCTGTCCAATGCCGTCAATTTCGTTGTCCGTACTCGGATCTGTCTCCAAGTGGGTCTATTCTCTCGTGAACTCATACATATGTCCGGGAAACATGATACGAAATGACTTTATCAACTTATAATTCAAACGTGCTATGCGAGAGAATGAGGTTCTTTAAAGTAGAGTATATTCTATGTAATTGTCCTTATCAACATCCGTAGTTCTTTATTATATGTTACTGAAGTGTTGCTGGGTTGTATCGCAACGATTTTAATGAATTGACTGTTGGTTAGCTATAATGCACACCCGCGGTGCGATTCATTTATCTAGCTAAAAAGCGGAGTAATTGCGGCTTGAAATTAGACGGACGTTGTGCGTCGTGTTAATAGAAGCGTTGCTTGGCCATCCGAAAGCGCGGTAATTAGTTTCNGATTTTAATGAATTGACTGTTGGTTAGGTATAATGCACACCCGCGGTGCGATTCATTTATCTAGCTAAAAAGCGGAGTAATTGCGGCTTGAAATTAGACGGACGTTGTGCGTCGTGTTAATAGAAGCGTTGCTTGGCCATCCGAAAGCGCGGTAATTAGTTTCTTAGTTCCAGCGCGCTGGAGCCAGCGAACAGATTATTAAATGTAAATGATCGACGCTCGTTTGTACGTTGTACGTACATAGTAACACGATCTGAATGCGTCGACCGTGATACGTACGTATACACGTTTTCCGTGATAATAGGTTCGTTCGATTCGACGATTGTTACCGCGTAACACACGTAGCTATTTCTTAATTCCTTTTAAATTGCAAATGTTGTATCCTCGTTACCGCGCTGCTGGTACACTCGGAAAGGAAAGAGGGTGAAAAAGTAGGTGAAGGTGACAGTTCGAATTTATAGATTTAGAATGGCCGCTTATCGATAATATATTTCCGAGTGAAACGATGTTAACAACGAGGCGTGTGTACCGGAGTGCGTGACATTGTATGGATATTAGCTGATTTCGTGAAAGATAATCTCGTCGCAGTACGTCGCCGTGACTGCGGGAAGTTCTTTTTTACGGGGGAAAATCCGAATTGGCCGAGACCGCGCCGCCGGTCCACCGAACGAATTTTTACCACCGCTTCGACGATCGCATCGTGTCTCGCAATTACGTTTTCGGATCGAGGACGGCATCGTGGCGAGTATATTGCGAAACGCCGTCGTTCCGATTGCGCGTAATTAAAAGCTCTGTTTTCGTACGTAATCGTCGGCGGTCAGTGTGACCGCGCGGCGATAGGAAATATTCGATAGATCGTGGGAAGGTCCGGCGAGTGCANACGGTCAGTGTGACCGCGGCGATAGGAAATATTCGATAGATCGTGGGAAGGTCCGGCGAGTGCAAAGACACGAGAAAAGGAGGCGGCTTGTTTGTTTTCGGCGCATTTCCGTATCTCGATACGAGTTCGAAACGTCCGCGAATAATCGTGCGCCGATAATGAACGCGCGCTGCCGACTATTAAACGCATTCCGGCACGCTCGTAAACAAACCTGCGACGGGAAAATCTGATGACTCCGGCCGCCGCGCCGGTCGCGACCAGTTCCTTACCTCCCCGGCCGACATTACTCTCGCGCGTTTGCTCGACAGTCAATCTGCCAACGAAATTCTGCGAAACTTTTCTCACGACAAATGGTTACGCTCGAATAAGCGGGCATAATTTGCTGTGCGATTTCACAGAGAGCGCGAGCTCTCGCGCAGGAGATACGACTCGCGTACGAGCCATAGCGGAGCGGCGGTTGCCAAAAGCGGGGCTGTGAGCGATTTCCTGGCGCGGTACGAAGGCGGGAAGGAAAAGGCTCACAGGCAGCGGGTCGTAAAACGACGGTAAGTCACTTAGCCGGGGAAATCTGCCGTACGTTTGTGTACGGACGTCGTCGCCGTCGCACGGGCCGCCGCCGCCGCGTGCACAATCGTTTGATATCCATACAATGCGGAGACCGCCAAATACAAACATGGACGACGAAGTCGCCGGGCCTCCTCCTCCTCCTCCTCCTCGTCTACGTGTCCTACACGTATACACAGGTAGACNGGCAGCGGGTCGTAAAACGACGGTAAGTCACTTAGCCGGGGAAATCTGCCGTACGTTTGTGTACGGACGTCGTCGCCGTCGCACGGGCCGCCGCCGCCGCGTGCACAATCGTTTGATATCCATACAATGCGGAGACCGCCAAATACAAACATGGACGACGAAGTCGCCGGGCCTCCTCCTCCTCCTCCTCCTCGTCTACGTGTCCTACACGTATACACAGGTAGACGTCGCGCGTTCTACGATCGTGTCGTAAATACACATACACGTGCGCGAATACGGGTACGAACGGCAGCGAAGATAAGGCATGGCACACGTTGCTAGATATGTAGCAGATACGAAGCGACGGCGCGGCGGCGTTTGCCGGCGTATACCGACTCTACGACCTACAACTAAAGTAGGTACTACTAGGCCTGGTACAACGTACCTACAGGGAGTGGTACAAGTACGAGTAACAGACGCGATCGAGACATCCATGGGAGCCGGGGGTATAATCGTAGAACCGGGCGACACAGTCCGCTGTCGCGCGCGGATAACGCAGGAAAGTCGCCGGATCAACCGAACAGAGCGTCGATCGGTATCGACGTGAGACCGCGGTTTTGATTCGTCCCAGTTTCGAACGAAGAGTCGATCGGGACTTTCGTTAGACCGCGGATCTCTTGTGCACTTGCACGGGAAACGAGCGTGCAGGAAATGGGAACGTCGCATGCGATGCACAGAAGTGCAGAAAAATGGAAATCAGCGCATATTGCAATCGATAGTAATACTGATGATCAGATTCTGATAAAATTTCGTATATCTTTTCCCAGTTTTCATGGAAATAATTTACTAGACGTTCTGCGGACGTGTAAACGAAATAAGAATGTGCATAAAGATAGGAATTCCTTGAACGAGTTTACTACATATGTTAAATTGGAAATTGATAGAAAGACTCGAAAGGTGGCGAGCGCGAGTTTTACGGGGCGCGTGTGCGTGTGCGCGTGAAATCATGCGTGGAAAGCCTGTTAAAGCAGGAGGAGGCGGAGGCGGAGGTGTTAGATGGAGGTTGTCGGAGAGGGCCGAGGACACGATAGCGCGAGGCAAGGGATCGGATATCTGTTCGCACGTCATTACCCCAGACTGCAGCAGCAGCAGGATCCAACGTGGGGTCGTACGTAACTACGTACGGAACGCGGGCGCGAGCGCGCCTTCGCGTGATCTATGGATCATAGCCCGTTTAATTCCGGCCCCGCGCCACGCCGAGAATCTATCGCGTTCGCCTCCGCCTCTCTGCCCCGCGATGGAAGGGAAGACGCGTCTCGTATTAGATCAATGACGCGGCGTATCCGCGATCATCTCCGGCTTATTGAAAATCGGAAGAGCCCGCCTTATCGCCCGGCCTGGCTAAACATATTTTTTCGCCAGATATGAATTATATCGCTTATATTTCTTTATTCCTGTACACGTAACGGGGTGTGTGGAACCGCTCGATCGTAGATACTCGTCGGTTAATCTGCTTTATTAAACTTGCCAGTGAATGGCACCGATTAGTCATGTCCAATTAGTCATATCCGTAATCTATTAATCACGCGATGACACATTTTTTTGTTCGCTACCAAGAAAAGTCTCATCGCACCGGTGATCTGTGTCCACCGAGTCATTTCGGTTATAAATAAAGTCTCGGTTCTCGAGTAATTTCGGTCGACGACTTGCGCGATAGGATCGGTAATTCATTGATCTGCGATTTTTATGCAAAAGCCGTACAAATTAGGATATCTGATTACCTAATAGAATCAGATCGTAACCGTAAACGTGAAATCGAGTTCGACCGGTATCTGAAAATCGCTTGCGATTCTAGTCAGAAATGTCGTGATGGTTCCGCAAGGGGGGCGGGGTAGATAGGATAAAAAAGCAGCAGATAGCGGAGCGCGGAGACAACGGGGAAGAGGGAGAGTGTAGAGCAGAGGGAATTGGCGATGATCGTGGCGATGTCTGCTCCGGCAGCAGCGAGACCCAGGGCTGGCAACAATAATCGTCCCTCGTATCGGCCGTGCACGCCCGTTATCGCGGTTATCACCGCGTCCGGTCTCTATCGGCTATCTATGCAAATCGCAGCTAATTATATTTAATTAGATTCGACCACGGCGCTCCCACCGATTGCCGCTACCCACTCCGCGCCCGTTCGATCCGCGTACCCGTCGTTACATACGTACGAACGCGCGTCCGTGTGCACGTACACGGGTGCGTAACCCTGTGTATACCGAACGTGCGTTATTACGTACCTGTGCGCGATCATCGGACCGGCCGAATAAACTTGATGCATGGGCGTGGATTATTCGTCGCGTGATTCTGCCGCGGCTAGAACACGAAAACACGGGTTCTGCTCGAACCCGGAGACTAATAAAAAAAAAATCTGTTATCAATTAGAATTTCGATGGAACGTATAGGGCGATTCGCGATTCATCGACGGTCGCATCGCAATTATCGTCTGTTCGACAGAACCGCGATTCAGTGGGTCGTTCGTTTTCATAGAGATATCCCATTGTCGTGATAGGAGCCGAGTATTCGCGTGTACTGCAAGTTAGATCAGGCCGGTGATCATCTGTACTCGAATTGTCCTCTTCATTCCCTCGTTCTTTCTCTCTCCCGTCGTTCGAGGTTGCATTTAATCTCGCGTTCCTCCTGCTCGGTCCAGTTGGTATACAAAACCTACCTGTTGTTGACCGGCTGACCGAAGGTAAGGACCGGCTCTCGGAATCGATCTCCCTCCTCTTGTTCTCGTCGTGACCTTCGAGAAAGTTTGATCGAACCCTGACCCCCTTCCCCCTTCTTCTCTCCTCCCCCTCTCGCTCTCTGTCTTTCTCGATCGACGACGTTGGAAACCGGTGGGATCTATCGTCGACCGATCTGTGACGAATCTGTAACGCTCTCGCTTCACGATCTCTCGTGACCGAGTATTAGGCGCTACCCTATTCAGCCACGTGTAATTAACGGCCCCGGGGATTTTAATTAACGATTTTTATGTGTTCGATTATGTAAATCGGTACGGCTGTTAATTGACGCTACCGTAACCACCGCGGATACCGATCGGCGAACCGGGGACCCGATCGAGAGGCATCTGCGTGGCCTGCGTGTATAAGAGTTGCATTAGTTTATCTGAGCCGAAGGTGGAGGTGGTTCGAGGACGATAGGGGAGGAATGCAACCGTTGCGTTGGTTTATCGACGAAGCGTGGGTTTCGGAGTGCCGTCTTTCTGGCACCGAGAATGCAGGTGCTTTATCTTCTCTCTGGCCGCGAACAGAAAAAGGATGATCCCGTGAGGATTACTCCAAATAAACTTCCGTCGACGAGCGTCGAGGCCGCGGTTAAACATCGAAACGGGAAACCGGATAGATTTGATGTTTTACAGCCGCGCCTCATCGCACCTGTAAATCTTAGATTTCTTAATCTCTCGGCCCGTGGAACGTGGATAGTACCTCCGAAGTAGTCGCTAAGCCGTATACATTTTCAGAGAGGATCTCACTCATCGTGCATCTCACATTTTGAGAAGTGTCAATCCCCTCGACTTAGGCAACACGTGGAATATTTTCCATAAATCACAATGTAAATAGAATTTTGAATTCAACGCGTGCGTAGTTTGTATTAATTAAAGATAATCAGATATAAATCGAAAGAAGAAGTGGCCGCGTTTCCGTTTTCGCTTTCAGCCAGAAATAACGAGCGTAGTAAAGGGTTCGAGCGATGCTCGGGTCGGAACATGTGCAAAAACGGTCGTTCACCCGGGGAGAGCAGTCCCGGCGAGAGAGGCACGAAATGGGGAAAGAGCGAGGAAAGCAGGTGAAGAAGCGAGAGAGGGTTTAACGAGGCAGGCGCTCAGCCAATGGCACTAATGACGCTAATTAATTGCACCAAAGACGGCGACCAACCATTATGTACTTCTCACGGAAACACGCGAAAGTTCGAGGAAGTTTTGTCGAGTCGCCTTTGCCGGCCTTCCCCTCCCGCGCCCGTTCGCTCGCTCGCTGCTGCTCATGCTCGTTACGCTGACTTAAAAACGTCGGCTCTTGCGTTATTACCTAGTGTCGTTGCATTTAGCTGTCTTTTACCGTCACCTGTCACCTTATTCGTCGTGAAAGTAAGAGCGAGACCATTAAAAGGTGATTTACGGTAACGTCATTCCTGCCGGACGCCCGAGACAAATGAACGTTGTACCGCGAAGATAGCGGACAGGTATCGAAGAAGCGACGGGACTTCCGCGAGAAAAATTAAATATTGTTTAATCGATCGGAGGAATCCTTAAAACCATGAATGCGCGAATCGCGATGGACGCGAATCGCTATCGAGGAAGCGAGGCGATAAGAGGTCGGAGGTCGAGATTCGATAAGGTTGCCCGCATTGTTCCTCGCCTTCCCCTTCCCGAGCACGGCCGTCTCTTTCCATAAAGAGCAATCAATCTGATGACTTAACTCGCGTTTATCACCGGCCGGCGTAAAAATAAACGCGGATCAGGGAACCCGTGATCGTTTTTATTAGAAACGTATATGGATTAAAAAATAAAACCTCTGATATCGCGATACGATGAAAGAACTCGTCGAGTTTCGTTTGACGTTGATTCTTGTAAATTTCAACCACGAGAGACGGTTTATTTCTTCGCTTTGAACGCGGAGGGATCGACGACGACGACGACGACGATATCTATTTCGTGGCATGTGAACAGGATATAAAAGCCGGTGGGTAATGGCATTCTCTGCGTAAATTTCTTTCACTTTTTTCGTCCGGATCGATGTTATCCGCGTGTGTAGACGCGCGCATACACGGATACCTGGTGAATATGAAGCCGCGGCGGCGGCCGATCCTGTTGGCTCCCTTATAGAAAATCACCGGTCCATCTCTCCCGTAACCGGGTTGGTCGCCGGACAAAAGCCGTGGCAAGAATGGTGCCACCTATGCTCGCCCATTCTTGTTATCATCTCACGGAGGTATTGCTCCGATATCGAATGAATGGCCAGCTTTATGGCCCGATCTCGCGCCGATACATCGGCCGCGTATAACGTGTCCCGTACATGCTGATTACGCGACGAGATTGTCCCCCGCTCTTTTCCTAAATACGTGCATTCGATTCTCCCCGTACTACCCGCGCCCGTAAATTCGATAAGCCCGCAGATACGATACGTCCCAAACTTTAAATCTGTCCGTAATAAAAATTTGTCATCGACGGACAAAGTAAAATCGGAGACTCTCTCGTTCGAAGGTCGTTGCTCGGTACCGAATACACGAGAGGTACGCTTCCTTTCCTTGGGAAGCTTCCTAATTAAAATTAAATCGCAATTCGGTTTCGATAAAGTATAAGTTTTAGCGGGGACGTGATCTTAAATTCCTGAACGCGGCGTACCTATCAGAATTCGATATTCGTTTCGATAAAAAGAAAAAAGCCTAAAACGGGGAGATAACGGTTTTCTCAGTTTCTTTCTGATATTTGCATTTATTCGGAACGTTCCTCCTCGACAGGACGGTGTTCGATACGCGAGATAATTTCGATATCGGCGCGCGGGGGTGGAGGCGAAGCGCGGGCTCGTAACTCGCAATCAGCCCGCGTTATTAACGTCCCCGAGCGTCGTTGCTCGCCGGCGTAACTATCGGAGGGGGCGGGTGCGAAAAATGGAAACGGAGCCGGGTGAAGCGAGAGAGTCGGCCCATTAAAATACGGCCGTCGAGTATGGGCCCCGCGGCTCCTGGCCAACTCCGTCGACGCTTACGCGCGCGCCGATACGTGAGCCCGACTTCTTTCTTTCAACTTCTGTTTCCACTTCTGTCGTAATCTCTTTACCTTGGGTATCGACTATCGAGCGAAACGAGGTTGTCGCGTAAACCTCGGGTTTATCGTCGCGAAGTGCGCGTCATTTTTATAAGGTAGACGATGCTCGCTCGTCCCCGCTGCATAAACTCCGAGTCTTACGTCTCTCCTCCGGCCGTATCGTCGCTATCGAAACTGGCAATTAGACCGTTTTCGTCTCGCGATAAACAGAAACTGTACTCTCCGAATTGGATCGTCATCTTTTACGAACGAGTTCTGAATCAAGAATGTGAAACAAAGTGACGAGATTATGCGTGTTAACGGCGGACACAGGTGCGTTTCATATACCGCGCTAAGCGGACCGTTTTCGAGGCGAGAGGAGTTCGGTTTAACGGCGTCGCGATAACGGCGAAAGAACTAGGTATTACGGTGACTTAGTTTCCGATGACAATCCTAAGGGCAGGAGAAAAGGCTCGGGTGATAAGCGGCTCGACGTCGCGTCGTTATCGCGGCGCATGCAGCGGCCGAGCGCGACGCGAGATGAATATTCAGCCCGTGGCGTTGGATCAGCATCCTTCGTTTTCGGCGAGCGGAGAGGAACAGTCTCCGTGTCTTCGATCTTCTTCCCGCCACCGTTTGCCACTCTGTACAATGTAAAATACACCTAGCAGCCAGTCGGGTACACCGAGCCAATGGACGGATGCGACGCGACGGGCCGGCGTTCTTTCTCCCTCGGCGAAGGTCCGTCCGCAGGGCGGTCGGTGGTGGTTCGGTGGGAAGGGTGGCTGCTGGCTATCGGAAACCCTCGGCCCGACCAATGCCACGCCGCCTTTATCGTTTTACAACAGAAAGGCGCACATCAGTCAACCGGTATCTCCTCACGGTTGATTTCCCGTGGCCGTCGCGGAACCGACCTAACTCTCTTCCTCTCTCTCTCTCTCTCCCCGTCTACCGTTTACTCTTATCCTTCGGCATCACTCTCCCTATGTCCTTCTCTCTCCGTTCGTTTCTCTCTCTCTCTCTTTCATTTTTCTCC